>JAZHYW010061136.1:0-12807 GCA_037355805.1 Ixodes ricinus
GGCTTTTAGTTTCTGCCTTTCGGCGCAATCTGCTAGGTGACGGTAACTAACTTCCAATTCAAGGAGTCACGAAGTCGTGTTATTTGCCCACTTATTGATTTGTACTTTTTTTGTCTGTGTATGGGTTGTTCCTGTTGGCGTAAGCGCAGTTCGCAATTCTTATCTTACGCTTTACTGCGGTTTTAATTTACGAACGCTGTGACTGGAGCTCAGCTAGCACACCGGTCAGTTCAAAGTTATTCCAACGTCGGTTTTTCATTGACGGTCTTCGTCTAAAACCACTAAAACGATGTGGTTCACCGAAGTAAGGAATATGCCGGATATGCCTTCCTCTTCATTCATTCGCACGTAGTACACGATGCTTCACGAACTGTTCAAAGCACATGTATTGGCTGTGCCGGGACGGCGATATTTCCTCGCTGACGGGAAGCACTAGGCGCTATCATTTTCGGCCGGATGCCCCCTTCCTCTGGGAGTGCATCGGAATTCAACCGTATCGATTGTGTTGCTTGTACTCATCCCCCATTCTTCGCAGCTGTTCGGGCCATTCAGGCGGCTTCTAGGCTACCAAGTTGCAGTCAGCATGGCTGCCCGAAGCTTTGTGCAAGAGACGATTGAGAAGAACCCCGTGGTGATCTTCTCAAAGTCCTACTGTCCGTTTTGCAAGATGGCCAAAGAGGCAAGTGCTGAAATTCACCTACCCAGCTGTAAAGTTTTAAGTTGGTTCACTGAGTTTCAGTTTCAATAACTAGAGTTTTCCTAAGCTGCAGTAAAATTTCTGCAACTGTAACCGGGTTACATTTTTGGAGAAACATGTCACATAACATTGGTCATGGCAGTGCTGCTAAAAATGTTCTATTTCATCTGTCTCTATCACATTTGTATGTCAATAGCAGACTGGACGGCATGCCCTTTGTCGTACAATTCTCCCTCGATTCGTTTGTTTAGCGCCTCGGTGGCTCCGAGCGGCTGGCCTACGGATCCCCATGCGTGCAAGTTCCAGTCCGGCGAGTGCCCGCAATCTGACGGAGGCTTATTGCGGTGAAGGCGCCGTGTAACCGAGCTTTCGGGTTGCACGTCCAGATCCCCAGGTGGTCCAAATTAATCCCCAGTCCTCCGCTGGCGCGCAGATGGCCTGGGTGGTGGCGCGTGTGGCCCCAAGACGTGATTCGGTCGTTTGTTTCGATAGTGACCAACTACAGGTCTCTGAAATGCTGATCTGAGTAAAAGCCGTTGATAAAATTCACCACATCAAGAAGCTGGTGTGCTGAGTGTGTGCCAGCTGCCACAGCATTGGGCTAAGGTCTAGAGGGCGCAAGCTGCATTGTTGTGCTTCCTTCATCCTTTGTCAGTCGCCAGTGGGCTGCCATTAACATCTATTCACGGTGAGAAGTTTGGGTATTGCCACCTGGTGGAATGTTCTCACAACCCAGAGTGAGGATACTTCATCTTCCTCTGCTAGTGCAAGCATGTGCAATGCATGTGCTCCGAGCTGGTGTGCGCTAGCCAACTTGTCCACCGATTCCCCCTCCCTAATGCACACAACCATATACGCATACACATTAATATATTTAGCGTTCGATACATTTTGAAAACGGTTGTTATTGTAGTGCGACAACACAACGCTCGGAGTATGGTAATAAAAACGTCATCTCGCAAGCGTGGGCCGGCAGCGCTTCCGATTTTAGCTTTCCCAGTGTTGCCTGATTTGACCACGGTGGCACAGGTAATCCAGAGGGTGATCGACTGCACGCTCTGAAATTCTGGTTGCCTGCCCGGATGGTAGAGGGCGCTGACGCACTTGCAACCATCAGGTTGCTTCAATTTTGTTGGTTTCAGTTTCAACGTGCACATGACTGTGTAACTGTTCTAGTAATTTTTTGCTTAATTTTGTAATACAATTGAGACCCTTGTAGCACACAACCAATGAAATAGTGGTTCTGAGCCACTTTGAGGACTATGAAGTGGTTTCAAGCCAAAATTGCTAGCTTTTTTACTAACACTTGATACATCTGATTATGGTCGGTGGCTAAACGATCGAACTGATGTACAGGGAAGATTACCATTATCTGCAGCCATACCCAATGACACTAGTTTCCAGAAAAATAACTAATGAAGAGACTCATGCAAGGATGTGAAGAAGCAGGTTGACAGCTTTATTAGCAATGTGTTGAATCTGGAAGAACAGATGAACTCACAAGTTTGGTACTGACCGTTTGGTTTTCGTGGACACTCAACTTTTGTGACTTTGCAAACTAGGAAAGTCTCGTCTAATGACGCAGAGAATTTATAAAAGCAAGTGATGTTGTCTCAGCGGTCCGACCTATGCAGAGTAGGAAATTTATATAATTATCAAACCTGCTAAGTACACATTAGCAGCATTTCACAATATTGGCCCTAGGAGATAAACCAAGGGTGCGCCAGGTCCTTGAAACCCTTGAAAACCCTTGAATTTAGAAATTGAGTTTTCAAGGCCCTTGAAAACCCTGGATTTTTTTCTAGACCTTGAAAACCCTTGAATTTTAAAATTTGGCTTGCAGGGCCCTTGAAAGCCCTGGATCTTTTGGCTGGACCTTTAAAATCCCTGAATGGCTATTGATAATAGCAAATTCGGGTATATATTGTACATTTTTGTTATGTTTATCGATTTTTTTTTCCGTTTCGGTCTAAGTTATTTTAATTTGTTTTGATTTAGCCGATGTTCATTGGATGGTTGGCCGCATTGGAGCAGATCCGAATTCAAATCTAATCTGATTCGGGAACGCTTTGCGCACTGTTTCTGCCATTCGCCTTGTGTTTTGTCGTCGGTCGTAAGAAAATGCCCGGCAAAAGCAGGTTTCAGGGTGCATGGCTCTGCAGTGATGAATACAAGGACTAGGTGGCGCCAGATACTACAAATAGCATTGTGCAAGAGGCAGGCATTGCGGAAAAATTTTCGATGTAGCCGCCATGGGCAAGTTGGTATTAAAGAGTCATATGAAGAGCGCGAAGCATACCGGCACCATGAAGATCACAGCCAAGAGCTTGGTGCAAAATTACCTGGCTCTGGGCACGAGTGAAGAAACCACTGTCCCGCCTCCACCGCAGTTACCAAACCTTAACGCAGCTTGCGAGACGCACGAGTTGGTGACAAACGCCGAAGTGTTGTGGACTCTGAAGGTTGTCGCAGCCCACTGTTAGGTCCTTGAAAATACTCCCACAAGGCCTTGAAATTCCTTGAATATCCTTGAATATCTTGCTTTGGATCCTGTACGAACCCTGTAAACCTCGTTTATATGAACATTTCCTTACGGCACACTCAAGATATGATCTAAGTAGGGTTCCGTGTTTTTGGATAAATCCGGAAAATTCTGAAAAATGCCTGCCGGTAAAATTTTAGTAAATTCGTATCTAACCGAACTTCAAATTTCGATGTACCAATGCAAAAAGAAGAAAATACGGTGTTTTACAATTAAGTTTGGACAGCGCACAGGGTAAATGGTCTTAAGAATGTCGCCCCAATTTTCTTTAAAATCTTGGACCATTGACAAAAGGAATCTTGCCACTTATCTCGTCAAGGCTCATCAGGACAACAGGTCCTTAGGGTCACAACAAAAGCCACTATTCCGGTTTCCAGTTTGGGCCATATTGCTTCCTAGAGGGTCGTGTTTTTGTAACTGTGAAAGCTGTGAACCATAGAGATTTCATCGAAAGGGAAAGAGGGGACAGGCAGTTGGAGCCTGTCCCCTATGTCCCTTACGAGTTCCCTGACACAATCTACAAAAACTGTTTTCCATCTTTTATGAATACAAGGGACAATGCTTTCAGGAAACACATAGTCTCCTTATGCTGACTGTTTTTGTCACCTTCCACCCTAAATGCACTATCAGAAAGCAGACCTGAGTTGTCATAAGGAATTGACCTTTGAGCCCTCGTGCTGTTTTAGTAATGAACATAATGTGGCTCAGTGCCAACGCCGATTCCTGCGCCTCATCCCGCACGCATTCGTTACACGGACACTGAAAACAGTCAGATTGTGCTAAAAAATTATCTGCAGTAGTTATGCACATTATGATGTAATGCAATGAGGTAGTACTAGATATAAGTATCGGACTACACTTTATGGAGTAAGGCAAGGAAGCGCGGTGAAATGCTATGAAAATGATCAATACAATGCATTGTCAAGCCACGGAGGGGAAAGCAGAGTGACGAGTCGAAGCAACCCAATGGCGACAACGTCACATGACTCAAAAGATGGCAGAACGGATGTGACTGAGGTTGAAAAGGTCTATAGATGCCACACATCCAGATGATGAAAGTGATCAAAGTGGCCAGACTGAATTTCAGAAAGGGTTTGGTGCAGCACACCTTGATGCTATGACATATTTGCAAAGTTGAGACTTCTCTTTTGCTACTTTTTGCAACTAGCTGGAACTGCAGATACAGTTGTAAGAATATACAGTTCCCACAATATGAAATACCCATTTGCCGAGGCAGTTTATACGGCGGTACTAAGTGCACTTTGAACGAAGACACTTCATTCCTAGAGAGAGAGAGAACGTTAATTTATTTCCTCACCCGTAGCAATAAACCTTTCTGGAAAATCCCGCAAGGCCTCTTGTCAATCCCACATTGCACCTTATGGAGCTGGGAATTGTGGGGCCATTCAGATGTATGCCTGGGCAGAGTTCAACACTCCGAACGTCCTGGAAGTGGCTGAATTCCTTCCCTCTTCCCACTGCGACTTCAGAACACAACGAAAACAAAGAGAATGCATCACAAAGCCGACACACACCCTATTTTGTTGTCGTCGCGCTTTCTTTGCATTCGTGAAATGCTCAACAAATGCAAAAATATTCCAGAAGCCAGGTGGATTCATGATTAAAAATGTTTATTCTGGCTCAACACAACAAAAATAATTAAAAGAAAAAGAAAAAAACGAACTGCTTTCTTTTTTTATGGGTTCTTTCACTTGCTGTACATCAGATTGCCGTAGCGCGTCGAAAAGGTGATGGGAGCTAGGCGCTGCATATTTCCGGAATGGTCTGTTTGGGCCTGGCCAAGGCAAATCCTGCAATGCCTCCTAAAACCGTCCCGTCGAATGGGTCGTTCATGTTGTTTGAGGGTGTACCAATATGCATTTTAATTTCCTTTCAGCTTGGAGTACTTTCTAGGAGTGAGAAACTTTTTGCACCGACACTGATTTTACAGGTGTTCGTCAACATCAAGGCACCCTTCCTTACGGTTGAACTGGATGATCGGCCGGACGCCGACGACATCCAAGAGGTGCTGAGGGAAATGACGGGAGCAGCGACGGTAAGCTACTTTGTCGACGCTAAAAGTGAACGAAATGCCGAAATTGTGTGTCAATCCAGGTCCCAAGGGTGTTTGTCGGCAAGCAGTGCATTGGAGGCGGTACCGACGTCAAGAAGATGCACCAAGACAAAGCTCTAGAACCTCTTTTGAAGAAGGCTGGTGTCCTGAAATGATTATACGTCTGCCACCTATCTCCATCCAGATCTGCAGTGCCAAAATAAACACTTGCGCACGCTGTTTTCAGAGCACCTTCCCCATCTGTGAAAATTCATATGGTGGATACAGAGTATGCAAATTCTAGGAAACCCTAAAATGGTTTTTGAAGGGATAGGAGGCCACGGTTTCAATTATTCATTATAACTCAATGTATAGAATTTTTTTTTCTATTAAGAGACGGTGGTGCAAGTTAGAAAAGATTGGGTCCAGCAGAAGTGGTATAGTTTAGACATAGATTTAATTAGGTTTTTGCCAAAGACAAAAACAACAGAACAACCATCAATATAATTAGGGCTACCCACTCTTATCCCCAATTTTGTTTTTATAAAATTGAGTGAAATAGAGAAAATATTACAACAGTGCAATTTATGTTTTGATGCCACTTATATCAAGAGAAGGCAGGAGCAAATAAACTTCTCCGAGGATAGCTGTGATGTATTGCAGGAATTAGGACCTGAAGGGGAGGCAACACCTAGGACATGCAGACTTGCACAAGTATTGGAACGAGACTTTTTTTGCCAGAAAGTTTTTAGACTTGAACATCGCAGAACGACCCGAGCGAGAAGGGTGTTTCGACCTTTCCTTTTCCAACAGGCAGCCGTACCTTCCCATGCCCATTGTACTAGAGATGGCAGGGATCTGTACCCATTTGCAGTGCTGTACGAGTTTACCGAGCACAGCACAAGGGTCTGGAACATTGTTATGGAAAAAAAAATAAAGGCTGGCAGACATCTGAACTGGTGGGCAGAAAAACCAGGGCTGCCCGCCGGGGGGTGAACACCGATTGGGCAGCATGACTGGATGAGGGAGAGAAATGTGTGTATCATGAAATATACTGGAGAAAAAAAAAAGAATCCAGCTATTATGAAACAAGGCGGAATGTAATTATATCTGGAAATTCATATTTCATGCTCATGGGAATGAACAAAACATTTGGCTCACTAGTTTAAGGCGTCCTCCGTGCCAAATATCGTGGGTGACTGGGGCAAGCTTGCTGGCTCTGTTGTCAGCTTGAACCACGGATACCGTTTTTACCTTTTTTGCTTGTTTGTCTGTTTCACTTGTCATTCTGCCTCTCTGTTCGAGAATGTTGTGGGAAATGTGGGCCTCCCAAATGGGCAGGTTGCTACCTAGCTTGGGAGTGGGAAGAACTGAAGAAGGTTAAAGGGATCGGGTGTATATTTAAGGTTTAGCTCTGCAAGAAATGGGGGCTCGGGGACAAAATGTTGTTGTTCACAATATACGTAAATATTAGGTATGAAGTTAGTTGGATAGGCGAGGGTTATGGGACCGAAATTGTCTTCGACAATGCAGTTTCATGCACGAGGTCAAAGTTTGATTATGCACAGAAGTGCAAAAAGTGGATTAGCATTGCAAACACGCCAAACAAACGAGTGCTTGGGCAGACGAGTCTTGCACCTTTTTCAGGTGTTGAGAGGCAATCAGTAATTTCAGTTTTGACGAAAGACCACTGTAAACTTAATTTTTGCGATATGCACAACTTCAAAAATATTGCAGAAAATTGACCCTGTGAATACATCACCCTATGGTAACAAATACATAGCATATCACTCTAAGTCACAAAATCTTGTGCCAGAAAAATATCGAGTGCATTACACAAAAATAGTTGTTCAGTGACAGAAATGAAGTGTGAGCAGGCTAAGTGTACAAATGCTTCTACATTAGAGGTTCAAACACAAAAGCAAACCTAACCCAAAATTCAAATACCTATGAATGGGTGATGACACCTATCAGATACTACCGTAAAGTTCTGAAAGAACGCCCACCCCAAAATGAAGAGATAAATGGTGAAAAACATGAGGTGGGCTATCTTTGGGGACACTACAGCAAAACGTTACCAAAAACCGGCTACAAACTACGTGACGCAGAAACTGATACCGCAGATCGCGACACCGCAAATTCGCGTTTCACAATGCGATAAACACGCGGGAACCCGCTACAAACTTGCCTGTCACAGGAACCGATATCGCATGCGCAGATCGCGGACAAAAAGCAGGAATCCGCTACAAACCCGTATGTTACGGGAACAAATACCGCAGATCGCGAACGCAGCAAAATCATATTTCACGATGCAATATACAGGGTGAAACAAGGAGACGGCAGGCTCTTTAAATCGACCGGAAAATTCGGTTTCTTAACCTATCGCGCAACGACTTTGTGCAGCGTTGCCCACAGATGGTGCATTTTTTTTTGTAAAATTTGCAAAGAAGCGAACTTACCTGAGGAAAAAGTAAAGAAAGAAAAAGGCTTAGCTCCTATGGAAACGCAGCGACGCCACCGGTCTGCAAACAACACGGCGCCGTTTCGCACGGGAGACAAGAGATGGCGCAAGCGGTCGCGACGCCAGCTGCCGCCAACGAGCAGGCATACGACGCCGAGAGCCGGCCTGTTTAGCAGACAAGGAACTGCAGTTCCTTGTTGTTACCGCGCCTGTTTTTGTTTCTGCAAATGTCGCCGCCTGCGGAACGCGAGCCGCTTTTGAGTCGAAAGGATCGTCTGCTAAAGTGCCGGCTCTCGGCGCCGTATGCTCGTTCGTTGGCGGCGTTCGTTGCGCCATCTCTTGTCTCCCGTGCGAAACGGCGCCGTGTTGTTTGAAGGCCGGTGGCGTCGCTGCGTTTCCATAGGAGCTAAGCCTTTTTCTTTCTTTACTTTTTCCTCAGGTAAGTTCGTTCTTTGCAAATTTTACAAAAAAATGCACCATCTGTAGGCAACGCTGCACAAAGTCGTAGCGCGATAGGTTAAGAAGCTGAATTTTCCGGTCGATTTAAAGAGCCTGCCGTCTCCTTGTTTCACCCAGTAGTACACGCGGGACCAACTCGCGTGGAATGGAGATCGCACACGCAGATCGCGGACAAAAACGCGGGAATCTGCTATAAACTCGCTTGTCTGACGTGCCGGTACAGCAAATTGCGTGGTTGATGCGATTCCCGTCGGACATTGTGTGACGTCCGACGGAAATCGGGGGTAGGCGATGTTTCGGAATTTTTATGTTACAGATATTTAGCCAGAAAAACGGGATGGGCGACCTATCGGGGGCGGGCGTTCTCTCGGAACTTTACAATAGTACTGCAGAAAGGAAAAAAAAATTCGAGACAATACAATAAATTTTAATAACGACATTGTTCATCTCCTTCAGGCTATAATTTGACTGGAAAAATGAAATGCACTTGGTCATACCTCTCTGAAGGGACAGATATTTAGAAGCAGTTGGCTGGACTGCCAGAAAGCCATTTCCATTTGTTTTACCAGGCCAGCAGGCTTATTGGAAGCTAAATACACTATAGTAAAGGCTAGACAACCAGAAGTCACGATTGCTTGATGAGGCTCCTTGTTTCGTAGCTTAACACATAGTGTTCAACAAACACTTCTCCCGACGACTTTGTCATTGCAGTGGCTACGTTTACATGGATGCGACTGCAGCGCATCGAATCCAATTAACGAGATCGAATCGATCCATGTAAACGGCTCGGATTGGATTGGATCGATCCGATCCGCTGGGATGGTTTGAGATGGTCAATCCGAATCGAGTGCTCCATCGTGGTATCACGGGAGCATTGTGTTGCATGCCGCTAGGCAAAACGGAAACTTTGGAAACAATGGAAAGGTCATGAGGTTTGCGTTGTGATCCTTTGACACAAGGTGCCGCTATTGGTCGATCCGAATCCATGTAAACACAGTGGTTGAAGTGAATCCGATTCGCTAACTGGATCTCATGCGCTGCTGTTGCATCCATGTAAACGTAGCCAGTCACTCACTAGCAACACCATTGCAGTGATTGGAAGCGGCATTTGAACTTTTGTAGCAGGCAAAATATTGGTTTGGAGCAGTCACCAACACTTTTCGAGCAGACGCCAACATCTGTTTGCTCATTACTTGGAAATGGAAAAAAGTGATTGCACCGCTAAATGGAACACACGGCCTTCTTTTCAGAAAAAAGGCTCAGGTCAGACTATAGTCGGTGACAGGTCAAGAACGAAGTGGAAGCTCCTCCCACCTCTTTCCACTTTAGGACAGCGAACGCTAAAGAGAGAGGCGACCTCCTCTCCACCGTTTGCTCCGCTGAAGTGGAAAGGGGTGGGAGGAGCTTCCACTTCGTTCTTGGCCTGTCGCCGACTATAGGCAACTATTACAATTGGCATTTTAAAAAAAAATGTAAAATGAAGCATGGCACCTCCCCTTTTACACGATAGCTTATTTAGCCTGTAAATATAATTCCCGTAAAATGCCAGCAAAAAATCTACAGGTGTGCTTTAGAAAGGCTCGAGGTACACCTAGCACTTCACGAGTCGTAAATGCGAAAACATGCACGCCGCTCTTCCTCTGCCTTCTGCTTCGCACTTGCGTCGACAATCGAGCACGCGCGCTGACCTTGGGCGTGGAGCCGCTGCCTCGCGGACACGCAGCCCCATGGGGTTGCAGTCGTTGAAAATTACCCGCAGCGGCGAATGGGAGCCCTCGTCGACATGCGCCAGCCACATGGGACTGAAGCCGAAACCCATCAGCTCTATTCCGCTCCTTTGGGATCAGGAAAACTAGGTGCCGTTGTCTAGGCTTTTCGCAAGGTTTCATAGCTGGGAGCTGGCTTCACTTGGGGAAGGATTTACGGTGCCGTTTGGCACGCTTTCCGTGCTTCAAACTGGTGACATCAGCTCGCTCCATGGGACAGTTAATGCTTTCACATTAAGACTGTGCTTTAGCGGCGTTGGAGCCAGAGTTTAGTCGAAGTTCACTGCCAGTTCAATGTATTGAAATGTAAACCTGCGTTTTTTGTTTCTTTTATAATTCTTTTAGCCATGACCAAAGGGTACCTGCAATACTACAAAGCAAATTTTGAGCCAATCGCACCCCTATGCCAGCCACTGCTCCTAGCACTCCTGTGCAAAGCAACAAGCCATGACACAGTGAGCAAGGTGATGAATGAAGGTCGATGAGAGCGGCTAAAGTGCCACAATAGGACGTGCTAGAACGGTAGGGTGTACTAGAATACCAGTTGTAGTCTAGCCTGACACGCAAGGAACGTGGCGGGCATGAATGCAGTAGATAACATGGGGATGTCTTATCACAGCAGCCATCATCCCACTATCTTGCAATCTTTCAGAGGATGAGGGGGCTAGAGTGCCTTCATGTGCGCTCTGCATGGCAGTGATGCCAACTGCCCGGTTCCTTTTCCCACCGCCATTTTGTTCCTCATTGTTACCCCGTGCCCTGGAAAGTGGCTGCCAGTACTTCTGTCCTCCCATCTGAGGGGCTGTACAAGCCATCTCCTCTGTGGAGTCAGTGTGAGGTTGTTTTTTTGGCGCGACACAAGGGACAAAACAGAAAGGCTCTGACAGCTGAGACTAGGATGTCCGAGGTCTTAATCAAAAGTTACAAGTGATTTTCTGAAAATTTCAATGGGAAAATAGAGCCCATTTTCTCCCGTTTTACGGTTTCTGTGCATAGACGCACATGTGCTTGAAAATTCCGTGGCTGTATTATTTACCGACGAAATTTTAGAAAATCGCATAACTTTCTGATTAGATTAGCTCGGATCGAGGCTAAAATCGGCATCTGGTTGTGACCTCTAGCTCTACCTTTGGCGGAGTTTTGGCGTTCGATGACGTGGCCCCAAGCCCGGGCCGCGTGTGGGTTTGCTGCTCGTCGGACCGCTGCAGACTGTTGGTGCTCGATCGACCACGAGTATCCAGAAAGACGCCGCAGTGCACACACATAAGAAAAAGAAGAGAAACAGATAGAAAAGTCACCCACCAAGACACTTTCATGGAAAGATAGAAAAATCTACACCACTAAGACCTCTTCGATGGGTTCCACAACGCTGCTCCGACACTGTGAGATAAGGTGTAGCGTTTCCGGGAGGGTTGTAGGCCCACGGATTATCGCCGAGAACCAAAATGGCTGCTGGTTTGTTGAGGAGGTGGCACATAGAGGTGGCACCACCCTAGCAAAGCACACATGAAGGCTCCTCGGAGGGGGCAAGCTGCACAGAAGTGTGAAACCATGACATTTATGGGAGTCATCACTTTTACCAGACCAGAACCTTCAAGTGTGCTGGCCATGCTGGGGCAATAACGCTTTATTTTTTGCTTTCTCAAAATAGCCAAGGAACTTATACACATTTGCTTGTAAATGTTTAAACATATAAAAGTGACAGATGCAACGCAAATCTAAGAAAAAAGAACATCTTTTGCACACATGTAGTTTTTATATTTACAAATAGAGCAATTCTATCTACTGCAAACTTTTTAAACCCCAGCTCTTCGTGATTAATCCTCGTGCACTTTGCAAATACTGGCATTCAACGAAAAGGTAAAGTGGTAGGAGATCCCAAAGGACCTAAAAGTGCAGTAGCCTCCAATAAAATTGAAAAAAGCAGACAACTTATATGCAAGTGTTTATTACCTCTAGGAACACAAACTCGGATGAAATTTCACATCTTATGGACATGATGCAGCTCAACAAGGTACACGAGTTACAGGGTGCAGTTGGTACACTAGAAACCTGGACAAGCAATGATGTAAACAAAATGGCATAAGAGAATGGTCAATACAAAATCATTTTATTCAGTCAACCAGCTCTGAGGAGGAACTCTGAAAGGAAAATACAGGCACCATCAAGGACTGCATTTAGACAAGAAAGCTGCAACATTAGCTAGCCAGAGTATCAGAACACAGAACTGCAAGTACAATCACAAGGATTCAGATGTCCCTATCTGGAATTTCATCATTAGATACACTCGAAAACCAGCATTAGGATAAACGCTCTCTCACCTGGCACGAAAAGAGAACACAAGTTGCAACGGACCTAGAAAGAAGAGCAGAAATCAGCACGGAAAAAAGTACAGTAAAAATAAAGGGACACATAACATATCAGAAACAACATTTTCCCCAACACAATATCGGAGTGAGCAAATACTCAACATCATTCAATTTTAAAGGAGTTAAAATAAAGTTGAGAACTTGCCTCAGTCTCTGGTTCTTTACGGGAGCCTCGTACCTGAACTTGAAGCCGTAATCCAATCCACCAATGCAAAAATGGGAAGCAAATCAGCAGAGAAATAATGGGCAAACATGGAAGAAAACACGAAAAGAATGTCAGAGATCTCGGTGGATTGCACCATGAAATCAATATTGGAGTATGTCTGCATCATATGCAAAATTACAGAAAAAAATCAATGTAGAAACCTACCTTTCTTGAAGCACAGGGGACAGGAAGTCCTACAGTGCCTTGAAGGGAAAGAGGATATCCATAAATAACAAATTCACAAAAAGACAGAAG
>JAZHYW010061137.1:0-17380 GCA_037355805.1 Ixodes ricinus
GTACTACCTGCAGCAGTGTCTCTTTAATTGGAAATAAATGACGATTCAAACTTAACGGTGTATTTTCCGAATGCCCTAGGCTGGGATAAAGAATGTCAAAAGTATAAACATTTCAAATTACGGTACTATTGCTGTGCATATTTTGGGCAGTTCAATAAATATCATACAGGCAACTGGGGCAATTCGGCCGTCTTTACTGCTACCATACAAACTAATTTCAAGTAATTGCGTATCTACTAAGAAATATGCCTCCATAGGTGTATAAACTATATAATTAATTCACAAAAGAAGCTACATTTATGGCAAAACAGCCCTGTTCCACGAGCACTTCAAAGATCAACAGACGCAGAGCCTTTAAAACATCTGCGGACCAACGCATGCAGAGTGGCAGCGCAGAGTCGGGGTCGCGAGCTAGTTTGCCGACCACCCAATGGCTCATGCATGATATAAATGCCCTTCAAATGCACTTGAAAACGGGATGTAATATCGTCCTAAATTGTGAACATGCAAGGAACAGAATTCCAGCGTCTAAAACACTTGCCCACCACTTCACCGACTCTTCGCGAGATTGCCTTGTGCCGTGTGGTCGGACGGAAGTTCATCGGCGGAATCGCCTCCGCCGATAGCTTTCGGAATTTGCCAACACAATTGAAAGGTAAAAGAGACAAACTAGGCTTATAAAATGTACGGAAGCAAGTCTATATCGGCCTAACTCAACGTCTTGTACACCGGGTAAACGAGGTCAGCTCCTCGTAGTGCTGGCTTCCACAGCGCCAAACCAGGAAACCGGTGCTGGGTAGGCGAGCCGATGCGAGATCGCGGAGACGGGAGTCACTCTCCCTGACGTCACGGTACACCTCACCCAATCAGGGCGCGGCGACCGCAGCGACGCTTGTGTTCGCTCTCGGGGCTAATTGTGCATTCTTACTTTTATTTTCATTTAGACTACGTCGAATTCTGACGCCAAGACTCCCTCCCTCCTTCGTTCCAACGCGTTGTTTGTTATTGAATTAACAAATCAGCTTCAAATAAGGGTCGTGGCATCCTCTAGGAAAAGAAACAAAAGAAAACAAACAAGGACACATTGCGAGCAACACCTCTCATCAAAGAACACGCCGCCCGAGAACGGCTTCCTTTTTATTTTTTATTTTTATTTTTATTCACTTTGTTTCTTTATTTGTTTGGTCTGACTGTTGTCTTTGGGCCGATGCCGACCGTGGCATCGCGTGTTATGATTCAAATAAAAATTGTCCTTGCTTATTTCGCGCCTTTGATCCCAATAAATGCCGCCGTTGCAGTCGTCCCGCGGTGTTGTTGCTCGCTCGATCGCCGTCGGCGTGTCTTCAGCTTCGTCGTCTTTGCTAGCGGCGCACCGGCGGAGGCGGTTGATCTGACACACCGCGTTCGGCTTTGGCTAGCAGACGGCGTTCGTAAAATGGCGTCAGCTGTTGCTGGCTTCACGCGGCGGTACCGTGCGTGCTTCCATTCATTCGGCGTTCGTTGCCATGGTGACGGCGAGGAACGCAGACGAACTTTATGTTGCGGAAGAACGCCGCGGCGCAACGATACCAGGTGCGTTCTAAGGCCCTTCCCCATGCTTTTCAATGGGCGGAAGGCGAACAAAAGAGTTCGAAATAAGGACTTTAACGCAGAATGCTGCATTTTCTCCAGCGCCTCATAATTTGACGAGCCTCGCACGAAAGCGTGTGTGTTTAGACCAGAGTTTGGACATAGTTTTTTTACAACAACATGGGTCTAAAGTATCAATGTGCCGGAATTTGTATGTGATGGCAGATGTGCGATGAGCGATGAAGACGAAGCTGAGGCGGTACGCTTTGCCCAAGCTATGTGCCGAGCTCTCCGCATTCTTGGATAGTTCCACGTGCCGCTGCCTCATGACGAAAAGTGGCGCTGTAGCCAGGCTACCGGTGAATTTCTGCTCGAAGGGGCACGAGGAGCGTCTCCGTGCTGCGCGTGCTCGTGCAGGACGCACTTTGCACGCGTGGTGCCATTGTGCGCCGCACGATGGCACCAGGCGCAGGGTACCGGTGCCATCGGCGTCATGAACAAGTGGCATGGTCGAGGCCCTGTTCGGCACACCTCCCTCTACAGCCACCATACGCCAAGCGTAGCACTGTATCACTTCCTTTTCTTTGTGGTGCAGTGGTGGGGGAGTCTTCACCGTTCCATTGCCGTCTCCGTCATTAATACAAAGCAAAAGACGGACACACACACTACTTTGCGCCGGAATGCAAGTCAGCTACCAGCGATCGTAAGCCGTCGCTGTTTCGTGCGCCAAAGGAGGAGTCGCGCAGACTACAGTGGGAACAAAATCTTAAGACGAGAAGATAAACGCCTCGCCGGGACATCAGCGGTGTGCGAGAGACATTTTGAACCGCGCCTTTTCCTTCGGGACTATGTGCACATCGTCAATGGCGAAAGAGGTTAGGATTCTATGCCGCAATACGTTATGGCTATCTTGTAGTCTTTTTGCGCAGTATGTTGCTGGATATCTGTCATGTGCTTGCTGTGTATGTCGATGAAGTGTATTACCACTTTTGAGAGGTCATAAAGCAGTAAGATGGGAATATTTTTTTTCATAATAGGGGCTGTTGCAGTTTGTGTTCATATTGTGTTTTAATGCTTCATGTACTCCCAATCGAGGTATTTTTTTTTCTTGATAGACTGCCTTCCACAAAAGACAATTTCCTGTATGTTCGCCAGTCGCAGTGGCACCTTGGCCGTTTCCAAACGCGCTCGGCCTTGCACCTTACACAACGCTGGTCCCCGCATCAGCAACACGATGACAAAAAACAATAAACCAGTTTTTTTTTTCTCTCATCACTAAAAATGTGAGAGATTTATTGAGTGTCGCGTGGTTTCTTTCGCAGCTATTAAGCGTGCAGCCCAAGTGACAGCGTTGCTGAACGGTCTCTCAGTACTGGGAAAGGGGGGGAGGGGAGTCGATTATAATCAAATGGTCTCCAAAAAAAACACGCGAATGATGAAAGAAGAGGATAGCACACTCCCTAGAGGCATTAGTGCGAAGGACAACCTACAATATTTACACTAGCAGTTGTTCTGCATCGCGAAGAGCTCCAGTCGAACGACAGTAGTACACGCCGAGCAGCGCCGACAGCGAGGCTGACGGGGGCAGGTTCCAAGGGTTCAGAACAGCAGCTCTACGGTGTCGTGTACGCACAAAATCTTCACGCGGCAGCCGCCGCTCTTTGCACTCAAGCAAAAGCGCGCGTGTGTATGAAGGCACTCTAGAGCAGCCTAGAGTTCCTGTATAGGCTCCCTACCCGCTCATTCACACTGGAAGCGGATCCGCGTTCGCAAAGCGGTTGCGAACGCGGTTCTATAAAGACGCTGTGGCTAGCGTTACGTCCGGACGGAGCACTGGAAACGCGTATACCTAACCTCCCCCCCCCCCCCCGCCCTCCTCTCTCTCCCCCGTGAACCTAGGAAAGGCGGAGATTTGGACGTAACTTGGGTTACGTCGGACGTAACACTATACTTCGTTTCAGCTTGGGTCCAGACGCAGGCGATGCTACAAGCGCGAGCTCCGTGCTTTCAGTGCCCCTGCCAAGCACGCGCGCTCGTGCAATGCAAGCACTGTTCAGGGCCACACGCTCGCGCTCATAGCATCGGCTGCGTCTGGACCCAAGCTGAAACGAAGTATAGACACTTCGGTATAAAGATTCAGTGCAATTGCACGCGCACTCGATGACATCAAGTGCGCGTGCAGTTGTACTGGATCTTTATACAACCGCGTTCGCAAACGCTTTGCGAACGCGGATCCGCTTCCAGTGTGAATGAGCGGGGAGCCAGAGTTGCGCGTTCACCCCCGGAGCGCCGGCTTTCCTGCACGGCATGCGGAGTCTTATTCACAACGCTCAAGAAGAAGAAAAAGCAGGGGAACGTACGCCGGGGCGCGAGCCACGTCTACTTTCCTGGACGACACTTGATCCGGCTCCTGACGTGATCGGATCTTGGCGATTAGCGGCGCGGCGGCACGTGGAGAACAGACGCGCAACTCTGGCTCCCGTATAGGAGCCTATACAGGAACTCTAGAGCAGCGGGAGCAGAGCAGAGCCGTATATGTAGAGAGTTTGGTCAATGGGAGGCGCGGGCAGAGCCAGGGCGTGCGGCATACTCGGGAAGAGGGCTTGGCATGCTCTCTTGACCAACCAGAAGCCGAACAGAATCCCCTAGCGGTGGTAGCGAGAAACAGTTCTGATCAAAGGTCTATGTTCGTAAATGGTTTTAATAAGCACGTAAGAGTGAAGTATAGTAACTCTTTGTGGTTGAAAATAGGGTGCACGTGTTTTTTGATCATGATCATGCAGAAAGATGTAAGAAACGAATGCACCGCTCAACTCTGTTTTGCTCGGACAGAGTGTGACCGCTCGGACGGCAGATTACCGGCCCTCGGCGCTGGGCGTACGGATTATGTCGATCGTTCCGCTAGTCGCACTCTTCCACCATCAATTTGGATGAGCGTGATTGAAACATCACGTGTACCATATTTTCAGTCATCGAGAGTTACTCCAATGCAGTTATCAGGTTTGTTTTTCGCGACCACCGCCAGGGTATTATTTCCGGCTTCTGATTGGTCACATTCGAATTTCTGAAGACGCCCTTGAACACACCCAGCCCGCTTTTGGCCAATGGCGCCTCCTCATTTGTTTCCTATACTTCCCAACGAATGGCCAAACTCTCTACATATACGGCTCTGGAGCAGAGCAGAGCCGTATATTAGGAGAGTTTGGACAATAGGCGGAGCAAAGGCCGCCGCCAGCGCCGAAATATTCCCCCCACGCTTAGAGCGTAAACTAAATTTGTGACACAGCGTCGACCAATCAGGAGACCTCTACTCCATCTCACAAATGTCTGCAGTGAAGACAAAGGCACAGGCGCGTGAGCCTAGCTCAGCGAAACGCTTTTGTTTGCACGAGACCTCGTGCATAGGAGGCACTTTCCAAAGCCACGCGCTCGTGCCCACGCCTTTGTCTGCACTGCTAGAACAGCGTCCTGAGAGTGGCTGAAAGAAAGCAGTGCAAAGGGTGGGGTGCGCGAGCGTCTTGAGACGCGGAGTCCCGCTCGGCACGGCTCAAATTATACTTCGTTTCACTTTATCGGCGAGCGAAGCCAAAGCTATGAGGCGCGAGACCAGCGTTTTTGCATTTCTCCCCAGCTCGCGCGCTCGAGCAAAGCCTGAACGCACGGAGCTTCCGTGCTCGCGCTTCCAGTTTTGCCTTCGCTCGCACATAAGGTGAAACGAAGTATAGTCGTGTCACAAATTTAGAGCACACGACCACCGCTAGGGGCTGTTTCGCGGCCTGTGGTTGGCCCCGAGATGCTCGCCTATTCAAACCAATGTATGGCCAACTCTCTCAATAAACGGCTCTGGAGCAGAGCAATCTAGATCGCCATCTCTCGGCGACTAGCGGCGAAGGCCTGGGGGTTTCAACTCCGGTCACAAATGCATAGGCAACGTGCGAAAATCGTTGTTTCTTGAATATCTTTGGGATATACGGAACGACAGTAGTTTTCGACATAATAAAGGAACAGTTTACATGAATTCGCGCTAAGTTGTTTGCCATCTAAGAACGTACTTTTTTTTTCTTAATTGCCTGAGCGGCGTCATGCAGCCGACGACGCGCAGACGTTACACCGTTCACGTGACCCGCTCCGGCCAACCTATAAAGTCCATCTCCCCTGCGTAAAACAATCGTCTTCTACAATCGCCATTGCCCTGGAAATTGCCTTCTAAAAATTTTCATACGCATCCAATATTATGAAAACTTTGATAAAGTGTTTAGTAGTGCTTTCCCAACTTTACGACAGACTAGTTCCGAAAAGTGTGAGCTCGGCGTTTATTTTTTAATCAGCCGTGTTGCGTCGATCTGCATGTGTTCTCCCATAGGGCGGGTACCTCCTGGAACCATGAGTGCCACCTGACTCGCGCCGAGCTGCTCTGTCGGCCATGTTATCGGCAAAACACGCGGATCAAATGATTGCGTTACTCTGCTCTGTAGGAGCTATATAGTGCTTTAGCGTCTATGTGCAACACGACTTGCTGATCGGAGAGTAGGAGCGGACAAATACAATTCTATTGTCGTTTCACCTCACGATAAGCCACACGACGCTACGAGCCCACCGGGGCCAATCCATAGCTCGGAGGGTGCTACGTGCACTTTCTGTTGGGCGGACCGATGGAGGGGGCGCGCAGTCGCGTTGCCAAGTCCGAGCAAGCAATTTGCGCTGATAGCTCGTAGCGTCTGTCGTGGTACATCGTAAGATGAAGTGAAGTATATCTGACTAAGCCAAGAAGCTATAAAGCTACTGTTATGCTTCGTCATTCTGTGTGAGTGTATGTGTGTGTGCATGTGTGTGTGTATGCTTCCCCAATTTCTTGATGCTAAAAAGTTATTCATCGAGCAATTAGAAAGCGAACATGACAATCAAAATTTAGAAAAATGAAATCATTAAGCACTTTGGAAGTGACGGCTGTCAGCGCGTGTCCGTTCTGAAGTGGCGAAAACTGGAGGCTCCTCCACGAGGCAAAGTAACGAGGAGGCGCGGGCCGGTCGCCAGATCACCAATCACCCAGAGCTCTCGCGGCTTTGGTAGGGGCTTAAATATTTTTATGGGTGAGTTTTTATTGACGGAATGCTTTTCCAGTGTTTTCTACCTTTCTAGTGTCCAGGTAGGTATTTTGAATTGCCAAAAAAATATATATATATAGGTGATGGCCCGACTTCCGTAAGGATCGAAAGTCGCTCTTCAAAATTTGTTGGGAACTGTATTTCCTCCCACAAAAATTCTTTATATAGTGGAGGAAGATCGACTGGGCCGCGATTTCGGCTACTTCATTTTCATGCCCAGTTCTGTCGATTGTTATAAATGAGAAAAAACGAAAACGCTCATAATACATTTTTAAACTCATGTGTAGAACACTGTCTATCTTGCCATTTTAAGTTAAATGTTTGCAGCATATTCTATGACGTAAATTTAAAAAAAACGCAAAACATAGCATTTTTGACGTTTTGTGCAACATACCTTCAGGAGCCTTGCATATTAGGATTTATAACGAAATTTTGCTTAGTAACATGCTGTAAACATGCCGTTCCCTACATTGACTATCGCTGGTACCACTTTTTTTTTTTAATTTATTTTCTTTAACGAGCAATTCATATACATTTTTAGCTTTCTTCAAAGCAGACAAATTTCTGCCATATTTTGAAACCTTTTTTTATTGAGAACATTACCAATTTTTTCCCCTTTTACTTCTGATTATGTCAAATTTCTTTAGGCATAAACAGAGTTCCACTTTTACTTTTGTATTTTCTGTAGATGCAATGAAACTCACATCCACAGACCTAAATCTATAAGAAAATTTTATTTCTCGCAAGGTGGCTTTGCTGCAAGGCCTTTTTAGGCTAAAATGCTTGGGGCAGTGGCGTCGGAAGTGTTTCGGGGGGGGTGAAGAGGTGGCGGCGGTGCCGGGTGGTGGAGAGATGAAGTGGGGAGGGGAGCGGGTTATGCGGAAGTGGCGCTATGAGGAGAAATGTCTGCCCTCGATCCCTCCGCTGTTTCGTCAATGACTACGCGTGTTCTTTTTAAAATTTTAATTCAGACTTTTAAGTCGAGGTGCACAGGGAGGGACCCGTAGAACGAACACATTTGTCATGCCTTGAAAAAATCTGCCTATTAAAATGAAATGCAAAAAAAGATTGGGGTTGCGTGGATATTTATACAGAGTTGCGAGTCGCTGGTCAGCCGTTTTAAAGTTGCGACGGAGTCACTTGCTGTAGATGAGCAATTTAGCCCGTGCGGTACAGCTGCTAGCCTGGGGTCTTTAACGCACCCCGCAGATAGTGATACACGACCGCACACCGGCAGCGATCCTCATCCAGATCGAAACGGCAGGGCGGAGTGAACCCAGGAGTCGAACCCAGGATCACAAATTCACCTTCCAAACATACATACATGAAATTAGGAACGCGAACGTAGTCTCGCGAGAAGCTTTTGTGATCTTTTGTAAACCTCCAGACATAGGTGGTAAAATAATATAAATAGAGCGAAACATGGCGGCCGAGCTTTTTTATGCCCTTTATCTGATGTTTATTATCTGCACTCTGGTTTGTGAGCTTGCTCCGATGTAATCATTGCTAAAATATTTCGTTAAAAGTATAAATTACCGCTAATACGCGTGTTCATCGCCTTTGCCCTCTACTATTGGCCCTTGAAGCGTTTTATTCTGTTCCGCAAGCTATCCGGGAGCGAGCTGATGAACCCAGGCGATGTAGATGACAAGCAGGCTGGTATAAGAACAAAGGAAATGATTAAAATAAAGAACACCGACTTCACATAACAAGAAAAACAACTTCATTAAACGTTTCGCCTCCCATGCGGGAGGCATCATCAGTACATACACAGGAATGAGAGAGCTTCGGTCAACGCAGTCCTATTTATCGGGAAGGTCCATATAAGCTTCCGGGAGGGGGCCACGGTTCTTGTTGCACGCCGTCTTATCTCCGCGGATGAACCATGACTCAAGTAGTTTGCGTGGGCCCCACCTATCCTCCTTCGCCAAGGTCGTCGCGGCTGTGAAGTCAAAGTTGTGTCCTGTGGTCCACGCGTGGTCGACCAGCTCCGTCTTGAGACGGGTGGCGTTCGTGGAATACTTGACGTCACGTTGGCGTTCTTTCATCTACTACCGCCGGGCGCTTTGCGTAGATCGAGCGTAATCAACTCAGACGAAACGAAACGCACTCCAATCCAGCCGACAAAGAACGTAATGTCTTGTGCATTCCCTACGTCAGGGGAGTGTCTGAGTCGCTAAGCCGCGCCCTAAAACCTGTAGGTATTCGAACTGTGTATAAACCGTACCGAACTATAGCAAGCATTGTGTCTAAGCCAAAGGACCCCACCCCTGCGGATACGGAGAAAGGCATTGTGTACAAGATCCCCTGCCAGGACTGCGGCTCTTCGTACATTGGGGAGACCGGACGCAAAGAAGATAACCAGGATGAAAGAACACCAACGTGACGTCAAGTATTCCACGAACGCCACCCGTCTCAAGACGGAGCTGGTCGACCACGCGTGGACCACAGGACACAACTTTGACTTCACAGCCGCGACGACCTTGGCGAAGGAGGATAGGTGGGGCCCACGCAAACTACTTGAGTCATGGTTCATCCGCGGAGATAAGACGGCGTGCAACAAGAACCGTGGCCCCCTCCCGGAAGCTTATATGGACCTTCCCGATAAATAGGACAGTCGCCGCACTCCTTTGTGCTATTCCGGTTCGTCTGCTACGGGTAAAAACGGTCGCCGGTACCTTGAAACGGTACACCAATGACGAAGCGCGTTTTTCGCTGGCATTGTGCGCCAGCAGAAATAACTTGTATAAAATTTATTTTTGTAGTGTCAGCTTTTTTATTGGGAAGTTTTAGTAGATTATTCCCATTACTCTGATAACAATACCCAATACTTCGCCGACGCCTTTAATCATGCACAATGTTGTTATCAGATGTATCAAAGCAATTAACTAAGACTGTCTATTATTTACTTCGCCTGAGATTTGCGAAAGCAAGGATCACCAATGCGCGCAGCCAAGGAGTTAACGTGGTGCGAGCGTGGGTGATACTCTTCGTCATGATAAGCAGCACAACAAAAACGACAAGGACGTCCAAAGTGTTTCGCCTGCGTCGTCGTTTTTTTTTGTTTTGTTTTTTTCGTTGTTTTTCTATGATGAAGGGTGCGACCCACACTCGCACCGCACTAACTTCTTCCCTCTGCACATCGGTGATATTTGTTCTCGTAAATCTCACGCGAAGTAAATAACAGAGCAGTCTTAGTTGATTGTTCTGATATTTCCGATAACAATAGGGTGCATGCTTAAAGGCGTCAGGAGATGTAGCGGGCATTGATATCAGAATAATGGGAATAATCTACTAAAACTTCTTAATAAGAAAGATGAGCGTAAAAATATTTATATATGCTAGTTCTCATGGACCACATTGCTAGCGAAAAATACGCGCCGTCATTGATGAACACTTTTGCGGTTGCCGACCGTTTTTTTACTAGCAGACGACCCGGAAGTGCAGAGTGGTGCGGCGATCGCTAGAAACAATATCCCACTTGTCGACGGCCAACTCTTCAGCGGCCCGTTCGTCGAATAGGCCAATTCGTCATAGGGCAACTCGTCGAAGGAAAACTCGTCGAAGAGGCCAAATGGTCGCCGCTGTTTCAAAGCCATAATATATAATTTTTGTTCTGAAATTTTAAAGCACATCCTGCCCTATAGTAATGCGTAAGTATCGCCGCACGGTAATATACCTCCAATGTGCTCTTTCTTGGTGAAGATAACAACTTGCAGCTTTCTCCACTTTCACGGTGCAGTGGGGGGACGATCACTATGTCGCCCGTTTATCACTGGGGCGCGTGTTTACCTACCCGGCTCACCCGTTCACGCCGCTTCGCGGCGACAGTCTGCGGCGGATCGTTATAAAAAGTAATAAAGAAAACAAACAAAAGGTCAATCCCGAAGTGGGCATTTCTCAACTTGTGTCAAGGTACTGTCCTGTGTTCGCCCTCTTGTGATTTTTATTTCCTTCTTACTTGCGAAAAGTCGCTGCCCCTAGACCAAACAAGAAAATAAAAATTTTGGTCAAAAGATAACAAGGAACCAGTCGAATTTTTCACCTCGGACCGTCATTCTCCCCATTCGACGAACGTAGCCCTTCGACAGACTGCCCCCTTTCGGCAAGTTGTCCTTTGACGAGATTGCCCTATTGCGAATTGGCCTATCTCGACAAATTGGCCGTCGACGAGTTGGCTTTCCACGAGTTGGCCGGATCCCTACCGCGGGTCACGCAAAGCGGTGCCCGCACTCTATATTGATCGTGACAGTACGTTGGAATTCTAATTTTGCAATGCGTGCCATATGTGCCTCTCTTTATGGCTCGAAACCGTATACATGGTTAGTTTATATCAGTTTAGTATATATATTATTTTTGTATCGCCTTCATTTTGTTTGTGTTTTTGACTTGTCGTGTTCTTATCACTCCCGAAGAGCGTAGAACCCAGTAATCTTATTGGCGTTTAAACACCCGAAACGAGATCTACAACCCTTGTGTTGTTTCTTTTACCCATTCTGGGTCCACTTGCTTCCTTCCGGCGGCCCTTTTTATATTGAGAGTAAGTAGCTTACGTTCAGTTTCTGCAATGCTGGTTCTACACTATTTGGTAAAAGTGGCCTTCACGATGTTAAAATAAAATGATGAAACATCGGAATGAAAGTGTTCCTATTTGAGGAATAATCCTCAACGGGGATTTCACTGAGGTCAGCAATGAAAAAGGTTCATGAAAATCAGCTCTTGCTTTCCCAATCTTAATTTGGAGTGAGTAAAGAAACAAAGATAGAAATCGGTACACGCAAACGTAGAAGAAACACTTTTTGCTTTGGGTCGAACTGCTTTCATTATGAACGGAGTGATTGAAATGTTGTAGTCCCTAAATTTGTCCCCGTAACGGCTTTAAAAAAAAAAATCAGATACGTCTGCAAAATAGATTTTATCACGTCTAATTTCCCGACGACTTCCTTCCTGGAATCCCTAATGACTTTCAGGAAATAATTTCTCTGATTGGACACGAATTTAAAACAATGCCAGCGTTTCTGTATTACTCAGTTGCCAAAGTGAAACACCTCTTTTTTAATAAATTGCTTTATTATATGTTTTGTAAGTGTCCGTGCAGTGCACTAACACTACGTCGACGCTAATTTTCCACCCCCAGTACATATATCAAAATTTGCGCGCACCGAAGTGAGTCTAGTTTCTCAGCTTTTACAGCAAGGGTGTTTATGCCTCGGGAATTGATCATTTATGTTCAGTTAATGTAACGCTGACATGTGTGCGTATCTAAAGCTAGCATCTCTTCCAAAATCACACTGCTTTAACAACAATTTCACGCACGTTTATCGAACACTCGCCGCACTAGGAGCAAAAAAGCATTAAGCTAAGAAGTTTCAGAACCTTGAACTGGCCTAATATGCAGTAGATCATTTCTTTTTTTAATGCCTCAACCAAATACCACATCTAGTTTTTTTTTTCTCAGCACGAATTTTGTTCGGATTGATCAATTTTGTGTTTTTCGCTAACGAAAATCTTCGTGAAGTTAAGAATGTCCAAATACGCCCCAGGAATTCCTTCAAGTATTTAAGCCCATAATGCTCGAAAACAACAGTTGAGAACAAACTTGGAGCTGAACTCGCTGGCACCGGACGCAAAAGGTTGCTCACCCAGGCGTGCGAAACAATTCTGCCAGAGTATGTCAATATTTCTGACGCAGGCGGTTTAATAGGGCGAGGTCTAAGACAGAGGATAGAGCCGGTGTCAACCGGTTCGCGCTGGTAGAACCGCTAAGAAAACCGATACTTCGAAGGGCTCAGTGAAAAGGGAACTCGAACGGAAACGATACGCAAAGCTACTGAATCGGAACCGGGAATCAGATCGGAATAATAACCATTTTTACACCCTGATCAAAGATCGATGGCATCTTTGAGCTAGATGTAAGTGATAAATTTTTCGTCGAGTATATATTCCTTTTTCTCCTTATTACTTTTCTTGCACAGGAATGCGACATCGCCATCAGTCCTACTTCGCCGACGTATAAGCGATTCGAACTGGGAATCTTCTTGCCGCACTACCTACTTCATTCGTGTTGCTCCATGTGGTGGGACACGACATGAATTCAAGATGGACGTCTTTCAATTTATCACTGCACTTGATCGTTGGGTGAGTTTATTTAACGCAAACTTTGAGTTTTTATTTTTTATAAATGACCCCTTGCAGAAAACCCGGCAACCGTGTGTCTAGGCATGGTAACCATAGGCAAAGCGAGGCGGTCAGCAGCTGCGTGCCATGGTGAAGGAAAGCAGGTCGCAACACTCGCTGTGCGCCAACCGAGCTTTAGGCGCTTCATGTTGTTTTAAGGACAGCTCACACGCTCCGTAGTATCAGTGATGATGCCAACACAATGCTTTGTCCCTGTTAGCCCGCAATATGGATGCACTGACAAATTCGGACGGAAGGGAGTACTCATATACATATCGGACCGTCCGCTGCCGCAACCGTTTGGCTAACCTCACGAATTCGTATGCATTCGCTTAATGAGGATAATATATAGGTTCTGCATTATACTGCTTTGCGTTTCTTTACTATTGCTGTTAGAGAGGTATACGCATGACGCAGATAAACGAGCGTCGGTTTACCCGTTGCCTCACGATTTTGCATGCAGTTGCTTCATACACTACGTTGTAATTTCATTACACATTACAGCTAGCAAGGTTAGAGCCAGCGGGCTGACGAAAAAACATTCCTTCATCATGGAGAACGCGCACACAAGCGCACCGAGGCATAGACAGTTGTCACGCTTTTTGAAATGGGTCTATTACTTCTTCCCCGGCCCTGAGGCTCCGGCAGATCCTAAATCCGACCCCCTTAGCCAAAAGCTAAGAGACCCCTTCTCTAGCGGAACGTAAAACTACGGTTGAAATAAAGTAACTGCCTAATGTTTGAAGCATTTCTTCCCCAATTGTTAGATTTTGTTTCTGTTCATATTTTAATGCTAGAAGTTAACTAATTAATATTAAAGAATGCCATTGGGCATGAATTTAATAATGCGGATGCTTCTACCATGAGTAATAGATTTTTCCCCTTGTGAAGTTATTGTAACAGAGCACATTGCAGACAACACAAAAGCGAATAAAAGGCTTTCGTATATTTACTATTACAAAAGGTCGTCCACCATTTTTTGAAGTGACAAATAAAGTGTAGCAGTTCACGTATAATTTAAAGAATATATAGTACGTTGTATTAAAGCAAAAACGATAGAGCTGCTATTTTTTTAGAAGGTGCAACTTAATGTTGTCTTACTGCTATTATTTCAATAGATACCAAAGAAAATAGAAACAAAAACGTGGATACATTTGTAACCGCTTCGCAGCAACAGGCGCTGCTAAGTGTTCGAGAACGCGTACAACAAAGGTGTTAATTTATTTTGTTTTCATCTCTGTTCTATACCATATTCTGATATTACAGAGATTGCAACTCCACGTGCATTATAAAAGTGAATAAATTTGACATCGCAAACCAACGTTTGTGGCGGGCAACAATTAAAAATAATAAAAACGGCTTGAAAAAGTTGTATTGTATTGCATTTACAAATAATCTTTAGCCCTTGCCATGACACGCTGACCCTTTATGGGCAAACTAAATAAACAAAAAAAGATTAGAATTGCTGGCGCTTACGAAACGAACACTTAAACATGTCTGGTTTTTGACTGCTTCGCACGGCGAACACATCATAAAACCGCATAGAAATATTCTATTGTAAAACAAGAAAATAATATCTGAGCGAAATTTTCGACGGACTCAAGTGTGCGAGTTCTTATGATTCCCAATCGGACATCGAAAGAATTGCTGTTGATCGCGTGTCTACACGTTTCTTTTCTACAGGTGTGGGCGGCACTCCTCGCCTGCATGGCGGTCCTGGCGATACTGATGGTGCTACCGTACTGGAGGAAACCGGATCGCATTTCAAGATTCTTCGACGCCCTTCTGTCCCTGTTCGGAAACATGCTCTTTAAAGGCAATGCAATCACACAACGCTCTAAAAAAGAATCAAAAAAAATCGTGTGCCTCTTTTTTTGTTTATTTATTATTATTTTTTTGTAAAAAGAGGTCCACTACTGTTACATTCGTCTCCATGACGAGGGAACAAAGCAAGGGCGACATTTTAAATATATGGAACAGAACCCCGCAATCCCATCACGTACAGTGAATGCCACGTGATCCTGCGTTATTCTTTTTGGTGACTGCTTGGTCCGAGCAGTGATAGAAAACGCACGAAGACCACGAGCACCACGACGATGCACTTTTGGTGCTTTTTGATTGGCCGGAATCAGAGAGTAGCGTCGGTCACGGTTGGACTTAATGTGACGAAGAACATAACCACCTGAGAGCTTGAGAAACACATGGCGTGGCTTATGTTGACGCTTCTCGCATAATATTTCGTAATTCGGCATTCTTATCAGCCGCTGTCACATTGGCTGAGGAGTGATACTGGGCTGCTTGGCGCCCGTCAAGTCCCCTGTTTTTTTAAGCTGACAGTGCCCATAAGGGTAACAAATGTCGCGACGGCCCGTGTAATGCTTTCTGAAAAATTTAAATATTTCGTTGTATTCCATTTCAGGTTCCCCGGAACCTCCTGAGACTCAGTATGGTCGCTGGATCAGTTCCATCTGGTGGCTCGCAGTCTTGGTGGTAATGACTGTGTTCATCGGATTAATGAAGGCCAGCGCCATGGTGAAGGACGAGGCCGGTCGTGTGAACACACTCGAGGACATCGTGGCGAGACCGGATCTGATCCCTTTTGTAATGCGAGGGAGCACAATCGAAAACCTGTTTGTGGTAAGTGGTCAGTTGGGGGTGGTTCTCCTTCAGTCGACGTTTCATCAACTATAAAAAAAGACACGTTATTGACGAGATTTTAGTTTTATCGCTAAAAGCGGTGAGTGTACTCATATATTACGAAGGAACATGATATCACAAAAGAAAAATGGCAGCCACCTTTGTGTTTTTAGTTCGTGGCTTCCTGTTTTAAGGAGCGCCTATTCATATTTGTTTAAAATACATAAAACAGTCGGTTTTGGGCGTTAAAAGTAAAGTTGGGTACTTTAGCCCACATGTTACAGAAAACAAATACCTGCCACCGTGTAAAGCCCCCCTACTGAAAAAAAACAAAAAACATTTGGCGCCTCTATGAAAGCAAACGGGTTCATACCGGTAACAGTTTGGCCATATCGGTCACCAGTTTGCCAAAGGGGGTCACCAGTATGGCTCAAAAGGGTCCCCCGTATGAGCCATATCAGTCAGCTATTTGGGAAAACAGGTCACTCCTTTGGCAAACGGGTGCACTCGTCTGGGCAAATGGATCCACTCGTTTGGGCAAAGTTGTCACACCATTTGCTGAAACCGGGGACTCATGTTGCACAGACGGGTGACCGGTGACCGGCAAACTGTACCGGTTTAATAAAATTGCTCTCCGGAGCCCGTTTGATACTGAACGTACAGATCGGCGGCATGCGCACGCCATTTCAGCCGTGGCAGCTTGTTTCCGGAAGCCGGGAGCGCCGGTTCATCGATTTACAATCGTCCGCGTAATGCAAGTAATTATATTTATATTTGGATTGCGCTCATGTTCGCTTATACTGCAACTGCAATCAGCAAAACTTTTTTTTACGTAAACGTGTGACTTGGCGAGCTGATATTTTTGACAAAGCTTCTAAAACTTTGGCATTCTTTGTTGCCTCAATTTACTTATTCAGCTCGAATCTTTCTCGCAGAAGACGAAACCGCGTGAAAGAATATACTTCTAGACTCCGTTTCATTTCAATTCAAGACTCAGCGAAAGTAGCGCGCGAACACGTGGCTGTAAAAACATCGAGCATTGCTGAGAGCAGGCCCGGCGTTGCAGCAGTCAAATTACAAGCTCGCCCTGGGTGTTTTTCGCTCGGGCGCAAGCCGAGCTATTGCCGAGCTTCTGGCCGGCGCCATTTCCAGCGTTCGAGCGTGCTGAAATGCGCGCGACTCGCCTGCTTTGCCACGACGCCAAACGCGTCGTGGTGGAATGCCTGAGGAGAGGGTGAGGGTGTCCCGGTGTCCCGGGCCCACCAGTGCCTTAACCTCGCCCTCTCCCTTCCTCTGGTCCGCTCTGTCATGTGACCCGAGGAGAAGAAGGCACGCTACACGCTGATAAGGATAGCCTCCGAGACCCGGAAGCACTCGCGCTAGCAGCCGCTTTAGAGCGCAGCTCTAGGCGCCCGTTTCCGGCTTGGAGCGGCGTCGGCGTCGCCGTCGCCGTCGCCGTCGCCGTTGGCGTAACCCGGCGCGGTGCGTTATGGGTAAATTTTCCCGAAGGAACCCGAGGTTCTCCCCGAAGGACCTCGGGCCCCTTCGGGAGGACTTCGGGAGGACCTCGGGGAGGGGGGGATCACGTGACCCCCAGGTCACGTGACCCCCATCCCGAAGTCATGCGACCCCCAGTCACGTGACCCCTCCCGAGGTCGCGTGGCCCCACACGAGGTCACGTGACCCCCCTCCTCGGGGTCACGTGGCCCCACACGAGGTCACGTGACCCCCTCCTCGAGGTCACGTCCCCCCTGAATGATTCCCCCCTCAGTACGCTTCCCTACTCCTCCCTCAAGAGCTGCGCTCTAACTCGGCATTACAGGGAGTTGTAAACGGCTTTCACTTTTTTCTTTGACTGCTTGATGTCCGTTGCAGTTCGAACTTCGTTCGGC
>JAZHYW010061138.1:0-10961 GCA_037355805.1 Ixodes ricinus
CCCAGGTAGCACGCCAGAGGAATGCCCAACTTGGGCAAAGGTCTGGCAAACATAAGGGCCCAACTTTGGCGCAGTTAGGTTTTTGCACCATGGCAATCATCAGTGCCAAAGTACGGTGCCTAACTATAGCCTTAGTTGGGCGATCCTAGGGCATGCCAAAGTTTGGCTCTTCTCTGGTACGCCAGAGGAGTGCCAAAGTTGGTGCCATACTTGAGCCATAACTGCCAGAGCAACGCCGAATTTGGGTATTTCAGACATGCCAAAGTTTGGCGTTGCTCTGGTCTGCCAGAGGAGCGCCAAAGTTGGTGCCATACTTCAGCCATAACTGCCATAGTAAATCCTAATCTGGGAATTCGGGGCATGCCAAGGTTTGGCGTTTCTCTGGTCCGCCAGAGGAGCGCCAAAGTTGGTGCCATACTTGAGCCATAACTGCCAAAGCAACGCCGAATTTCGGTATTTCGGACATGCCAAGTTTGGCTTTTCTCTGGTCCGCCACAGTTCTGCCAAAGTAAGTGCCAGACTTGAACCCTAACTGCCAAAGCAACACCTAATTCGGGTATTTTGGCTACGCCGAGTTTTGCTTTTCTCTGGTCCGCCACAGTTGTGCCAAAGTAAGTGCCAGACTTGAGCCATAACTGCCAAAGCAACGCCTAATCTGGGTATTTCGGACATGCCAAGTTTGCTTTTCTCTGGTGCGCTACAGTTCTGCCAAAGTAAGTGCCAAACTTGAGCCATAACTGCCGCAGTAAATCTTAATTTGGCGATTCGGGGCATGCCGAAGTTTGGCTCTTCTTTGGCTACCCACTGAAGTGCCAAATAAGTGCCTGGCAAGAAAGCCGAGAGGCCTGCCCAAGTTTGGAATATCCCTGGTGTGTCACAGAAGTGCTCTTTCACGCGCCCAAGACGAGAATTAAATTAAATAAGCGTTGGAAACACGATGGTCAGATGTCATCACCTCCGTTCCCAAGCAGCACGGCAATACTTTGCAGTATCGTGCCAGTACCGGCCGAAAGCCGGTTCCAATATCGCTCAAAGATCCAGTTTGCACCACCGTTTGATATCCGGCAGGTACTGCCGTTCAGCCGTTTTGCCCCGGCCTAGCGTTCGCGCAATATTGTGCGAATACTCTACGATGCGTCTGCTCCGTATTGGCCGAACGTCGTGCAAATATGTGTACGTTGCATATCATTTGTTGCGTATCAAATCACATATACGGACAAACAAAATTTTTTCGATCGCTCCCAGAAGTTTATTAAACCACCATCATTACACACAGTGTATTCTCGACATATTTTCAAAGGTCACACTTCTGTAAAACGAAAAGCAAATTATAAAATAAAATTAACACTGTCCTCATGCCAAGCAAAATTCATCACACAAAAACCGCAGAGATTGAGAGGAAAGCAGGGCTACTATCAGAAGCATGCTTGCAGTGTACTTACTAATAAAAGAGCGATATCATGTAATCCTTGATAGATGCATAATCCAACTCAGGCACCACACAAACACACTCGAGAAAGAAGGCTGCGCACATTCAACTGACGTCTCGTCGTCGGCGAAGAGCAGTTTTTGTCGAAGCGTGTCCAACAAACACATCACAAAAATTCCACGAACTCCGGTGAAAAAAATGGCTGTTACCAAAAAATTGGCATGGACGTATTCCGGCCGTTTACGACGACAAAACACGGCCGCGTCTGCAACGCACGAAAGCAACAGAACACTGAAGAGCGCATTTCGAAAACCGGACCTACGTGGCCAGCCCATTTCTATAACTATACTCTGTTTTACCTTCAGTCTAGAGCGCGGCGGACGCTAGGAGCTATCCCAGCCAATCCAGCGCCGAGAGAGTGTCATAGACCTGAGCCCCTGCGTCGCTCTGCCCAACCGGAAGGTCACGAGATTTTCTCCTGGCGCTGGATCGGCTGGATGGCTCGTGGCGTCCACTGCGCTCGGACTGAAGGTGGAACGGAGTATACTGTATACACCAACTCATGTTTACAAACAAACCGGAGCGCCCGGAGCGCCCTTAGTGGACGCCACCGGCGCCGCGCATGCGTGGTGGGGTGTGGGCAACAAGCTCGCCGTCGCCCATAAACAAACCATTGAAATGCGATGTTGTCGGCGTCGGTGTGAGTCCCCCTGCCCTTTATCGCTTTCGAATTGTTGATTCTACGTCTTCCTGGCAATGTCTGACTACATGAGCGGCGTCAGCGAAATGAACGAGGCTCGTTACACCGCAAAACTTCGCGTGAATAATCTGACATGCGGCGATTCATTCCGCGTGGACGCCGCAGAATGTACGCTAAAGCCTGACTCACATGATGAGATTTTGCTCGCAATTTTCAGTCGCGACGTCGCTCGGGCTGCAAAAGCGTGAACCGTAGCTGAGATGGTCGACGTCGATACTGAAAATCGCAAGCAGAATCGGACGAAGTGAATCAGGCATAACAAGTCGGTGATGGCCGCTGGTAAAAATAATCAACATCTCCTTGTATCTACTGTTTACGTGGAGCCTGCTTACCAACCTTCAAACTTAAGTCTTTTGAGGCCTGCACTTACTTCTTATCGCAAGTACCGGGCCAACATTTCGTCTACGGGCCGGTGTCGTCTAAAAGAGCAGACGACAAGCAGAAGCGTTTGAAAGAGCAGACGACAGTTCGAACGATCAGACGGCCGTTCGAACTTCAAGACGCACTGAACGTAGTCCGCAGGTGGGCCGTACAACTTGACGGTTTTCCGGCGTTCATGTTGGAACAAAACAAATAAATCTGATGACCACAAGTATCCGTGAATTCAACCCAGCGCAGCAATTGTGGTCCGGCGGCGTCTGGTTTACCATTTTTACAGCACATATCCACGGTCTCGGACGAACCGAGAACATGAAAACTGATCTTCAAACCTTTCTCGACTCTTTTAGTACAGCCCCAGTCGCGGCGGTTTGACGAAAAGGCATGTTTTCGTCAGGTTCCTTTCAAAACAACGCAGCAATACACGCCTCACATGGGGCCTTCCGCCCACAGCCCCAGACCGGAAGTGCGACCGACGCGCCACCACCGCGCCGTGACGTAACAGAGATGAGTTCGTGTATAGGCAAACGGCGAAAACAACAGCCCAGAGATCCCATCAGCGTGACAGAGAGTCACGTGAACAATATTTTGTCCAAACGTTTTAGTCCTACGCTTCCTACGCAGAGAGGTCACGCTTTTCGCTTTCGCTGACAGCCGCACGACGACACAAAAGCAGGTGGGGAGGATTTGCAAAAGGCGAGGTCGAAGGGCAACAATAACGCAGCTAAGCTCCTCGGCATTTTCGACGCCTTAGAGTATAAAAAAAAAAGACAACTTATAAAAGAAAAAAACACCTGCTGTACAGCCAAAGCTACAGGGGAGAGAGTGTATCCCGACCTGTTCTACAGTAGCGAAATAAGGGACGGGGGAGTCCCAGCCCTTCTTTGGAAAGAAATGGACGGAATGAAAGGAAAGGCCGCTTCTGCCGGTGACCTTGTCGCCTTGCCATAGGCTACGCTTAGCATTGGCTACGTTTACATGGATGTGACAGCAGCGCATCGGATACAGTTACGAATCGGATCCACTTCAACCACTACGTTTACATGGATTCGGATCGACCAGTAGCGGCACCTCGTGTCGAAGGATCACAACGCAGACCTCGTGACCTTCAAAATGTTTCCAAGGGGTCCGGTTTGCTTGCGAAAGCGAGGAATTACGGGAGCAAAGCTCCTGTAATCCTCGCTCGAGCACTCGATTCGATCCGCTAGCGCATACATGGAGAGTCTCGATTCGGATTGACCATCTCAAACCACCTCAGTCCCAGCGGATCGGATCGGATCCGATCCGATCCGATCCGAGTTGTTTACATGGACCGATCTCGATTCGTTAACTGGATCCGATGCGCTGCAGTCGCATCCATGTAAACGTAGCCATGGATGCGACTGCAGCGCATCGGATCCAGTTAACGAATCGAATCGGTCCATGTAAACAACTCGGATCGGATCGGATCGGATCCGATCCGATCCGCTGGGACGGGGTGGTTTGAGTTGGTCAATCCGAATCGAGACTCTCCATGTATACGCTAGCGGATCGAATCGAGTGCTCGAGCGAGGGATTACGGGAGCTTTGCTCCCGTAATCCCTCGCTTTCTGAAGGCAAACCGGACACCTGGAAACAATCTGAAGGTCACGAGGTTTGCGTTGTCATCCATCGACACGAGATGCCGCTACTGGTCGATCCGAATCCATGTAAACGTAGTGGTTGAAGTGGATCCGATTCGCTAACTGGATCCGATGCGCTGCTGTCGCATCCATGTAAACGTAGCCATAGTCTGTCAGCGTTCGGCTTCCATTGTGGGCCTCAGAAAGATAATCTTCTTTCTTGAGAGCGAAATGGAAGGGTGCTTATGTTTCGCGGGCTTGTCGCCACCCGATAGGCTTCAATTGTTTCTCTCCGACTCGCTCACAGTGACCTCCCATGGCTGTTGTGCCGGCGATATTAGGAGCGCAGCCGAAACATTTCCTCCCGTGAATGACGATCGGGTGCTGAGAATCCGAAGCAGCTCTTTCGGCGTCCATTTGATGTTCTCGGAGTCGGTCGTTGAGGCATCGCCCCGTTTGCCCGATGTACTGTACCTGGCCCCGTAGGACAGGAGGATCGCGTACACTTCCACCGCTTCCTCTCCTTCCCCAAGATTTCCTTTTCCCGAACTCCCACGGAGCGGGAGGGCATTGAGCTTGAAGCCGAAAATAAATGTTGTTGAAGTTGAAAGATTGCCGTGTCTGTATCGTCACTAGTGTGTCTCCACTTTCTAAATGTTCAAAGAGCACCAACACGCTAAAATAGAACAAGTTCCGGGATTTCATTTTCATTCCCCAAGTGTGATGCGGGAGCGGCGCCACGGAGCCCCGGTCGTTTCCGCTCTTTGTTATCGCTAGGATTTGACGGTGCCCACTCACAATGCAAGACACGCACAGAGCCACGCTCGCTTTTGCAATGCGCCGCCTAATAATGATATCTGTTGAGGAGACGTACGCACATCGGTCTCGTGCAGCGCTAGCTCGATGGCAGCACTTTCTGTAAGGGCGTATTCACACCGAGGATGTAAGCAGTCGCGCGATGCGACTAAATCGCATCGCAAAAAAATAATTAGATGATCACTCTGGCGTGCGCGATGAGCGAGTCCAACACCTTCGTTGGCGAGTCGCTTCTCAAAAACTCTCGCTCCGAACGCCGTTGATTGGCTCAGCCTCTCCGCTAATAGATCGCTTCGCAAAAAGTCGGGTCAGCAAGCGACTGCTCAAATCGCGTCGCTTTTTGCCCGCGCTGGTCGCTTTTGCGATGAAAGTTATCGCGCGACTAGATCGGATCGTCGGTGTGAACGCGCCATAATGTCGAACCAGTCTCACGGCACGTCCCGATATTGGCGTGTGAACCTACGCGCGAGTACAACATCCGGCACAATTTGCGTTTGCAAAGCCTGGTCCAGCCGCGTCAAAACGTTCAGCCAACCTTTGGACTGGAGAAATCAAGAGACACCCAAAATAAGATAAAGTGGCCAGCCGAATGAAACTTGATTTCTGTTTAATTAAGATGAAGACCACCCGTGTACATCAAATACCTCATCGGCCAAACTCCAAGGCAGTAAGCCTAGTTCTGGCACTTGTTTGGCAACTTTGGCCCGTAGCTGCCAGATCACAGCCGAACTATCGTGAAGCGAAGCCTAACTTTGGCACTTGTTTGGCGACTTTGGCCCGTAGCTGCCAGAGGACAGCCGAACTATCGGGAAGCGAAGCCTAACTTTGGCACTTGTTTGGCGACTTGGGCCCAAAGACGCCAGATGTCAACCGAACTACAAGGTAGTAAGCCTAACTCTGGCACATCTGTGGCGATTTTGGCCCGAAGGTGCCGGATGACAGCCGAACTATCAAAAAGTGAAGCCTAACTTTGGCATTTGTTTGGCGATTTTGGCCCAAAAATGCCAAATATTTGCCGAACTACTGGGCAGTAAGCCTAACTCTGGCATTTGTTGGGCGATTTAGGCCCAAAGATGCCTGATGACAGCCGAACTACTAGGCAGTGAAGCCTAAGTTTGGCACTTGTTTGGCGAATTAGGGCCAAAATACCCAGACTGTTGCCAAGGGAGGTCAGGTTTGGCTCTACTTTGGCTTCTTCGGCCTTTTCAATGCCCTAAACTGCCAGACAAAAGCCAAGTTTTGGCCCATAACTCGGTGCTACCAGGGTGGACACTTCCCATACAAGCTTCCGAAGCAATTGCGTTGCCAATCTTGGCACCAAAGGTCGATGTGCACCTGCGAGAAGTGCGATCTCACTTTCGCCCGGAAGCATGATTGCTTCAAGAAGTTCCATGCAGAGAAGTGAGTCCCACTGAATTAGCCAATCTAAGAGCAAATTGTAGCTATAATCAGTGACGGTGCCATAAGTTTGAAACAAATAAATAAATTCTCACGAAAAGTTTTACATGTTGTTCCTGCACCTATGTACATGCGTGCAAAATTTCAATCAAATTGAATCGGCTAGATATTTCAAGGGCCATAACTGGTTAAGATGTTTCACTCTGAGCGCAGCCAATGAGCCAATCAAAAGCGTCGAGGGTTTGCTTTCGCCGGTTCAACGAATCACGCAGATAATATTGCCTCTGGTGTTAACTCTGATAACAAATACCCGGAAAAAAATTGGGTAGTGGGGATATTTATACAGCGTGTAGTTGGTCAGCCATTTAAAGTTGCGACGAGTCACTCGCTGTAGATGAGCAATTTAGCCAGTGCAGTACAACCGCTAGCCTGGGGTCTTTAACGTGCACCACGCAGTAGTGATACACGACCGCACGCCGGTACGATGCTCATCCAGATCGAAACGGGCAGGGTGGGGCTTGAACCCAGGATCCCTGGTTCTGCAGCGCGAGCTTTCGCTCCACGCGCGTCGAGCTGGGTGTGTGCTTTAGCCCAATCGGCCACCGATCCCCTCTACAAATACCCGATATTCCGCCTTAGGGCATGCATCGTATCTTTATCGGGGAAGGTATCGGAACGATGTACTAGATCTCTCCACTGGCTCTATCGGAAGGCTGTGACGGCTGAGGTGGGATTTAGCGACGAACGGAGAAATCGAGTAATTTTGTGAATCAATGTTACTTTAATCAGTGTTGGCGGTAACGGTGTTACCGGAAACGGGTTACTTTTTTCGCTAACGTTACTTTTTCCAAAACGCCAACGTACTCACTTGACTTATTTGTAGAAACGGGGTTACGTTACTCTGTTATTTTTTCTTTCAAGGCGTATACAAAATTACACTTTACTTTTCTCTGTGGCCTTAAGAAATGTGAATTTTTTAGTTTTTGTGTTTTTCTTTGACTATTTTTTGTGAGTATTGAGGTGAAGCCGTAAAATATAAAGCAATTATGTTCAGTTTCCTGCATGAACATAATGTTTGTTAAAGTAATTGTGCTTATCCATACACTTATAAGGTCAAAACTGTACAACGTGTTAATTCATATTTTAAAAAAGTAATGCAAATAGAACAGTGCGTTACATTTAGTGGTGGCGCGTTCCTTTTATTTTGAAGTAAGGTAGCACGGTAACGCGTTATTTTTATTTGCAAATAACGGGTAACGTAATTCGTTACTTTTTGGAGCGCAGCACTTAGGCACACGTTTCCGGCATCAGCGGCGTCGGTGTTAGCGTAACCGTGAGGTCACCCGACTCCGGTGACGTCACGTGACCCCCACGAGGTCACTTTTCGCCCGCGAGGTCAAGTGACTCCCGTGAGGTCGCGTGACACCGGGGTGGACACGTGACCCAGTGAGGTCACGTGAACCCCGTGAAGTCACGTAACCCCGTTGACGTCACGTGAACCCCGTGAAGTCACGTAACCCCGTGACGTCACGTGACCCTCATGAGGACACGTGACGCCCGCGAGCTTACGTGACCCCCGCGAGGTCACGTAACCGCGTTCACGTCACGTGAACCCCGTGAAGTCGCGTAACCCCGGTGACTCCATGTGACCCCGTGAGGTCACGTGCCGCCCGCGAGCTTACGTGACCCCCATGAGGTCACGCGACCCCGGTGACGTCACGGGACCTCCGTGAGGTCATGTGAACCCGGTGACATCACGTGACCTCACGGTTACGCCGACGCCGCTGGGAGGAAGGAGTGGTAGGCAGGATGAGGAGGTGAGGAAAAGGGAGGAGGGGTATAGCCCCCTCAAGACCCTTGCCTCCTCCTCCTCAAGTGGTGCGCTCTAATTCGGTGTTACCGGGGTTGTAAGCGGCTTTAATTTTTTTGTAACACCTACAGCACCTGGTACAATCCACCGGGCTTGAGATGTGTATTTTATGACATATCAAAAAGAAAATGAAAATGTATTTGTTGTTGCAATAGGTGCTGAGGTGATCGGCCCAATAATAACATTGAACCTTATTATTTTTAGCGCAATCTATTGGCGGCTGCGAACATTATCAGAGGCCCAGCGTCATCTTTGACGCATCACAGTCCCGACTACCCGCCTGAGTATGGACCCCACCCTCAGAGCGAAGCGTTCGTCGCGTGTTCTTGTTTTAGAGCGCAGCTTCTTAGGCGCCCGTTTCCGGCTTGAGCGGCGTCGGCGTCGCCGGTCCGGCGTCGCTGTTGGCGTCGGTGTAACCTCAGGTCACCCCAAGGTCACGTGACCCCCCGGTCACGTGACCCCAGGGTCACGTGACCCCTAGGTCACGTGGCCTCCCGAGGTCACGTGACCGCTCTGGGCCCCGACCCCGAGGGTCGCCGTGCGGCCCCCCCCTCCGCGCCTTCCCCCTTTCCTCAAGAGCTGCGCTCCACCTGGCATTACAGTGAGTTGTAAATGGTTTTCATTTTTTCTAGGTATATTAATGGTGTCATCCGTTCAAGAATGAATTACGACTATCATCAAGGGCAACTGTGTTGTTGGGGATTTCATGAAGAATTTTTTCGAAAGAATGAAATTGTTTGTAACGGAACCCTCGATTTCAAACATTTTGTTAGTGCGTCCATCCGTCCCTCCGTGCATTACCTGTTAAATTTTGCCGAAAAAATTGACGTCACGTGACCCAACTTTATGCGACTTAAACACAGTATAGAAATTGACTTGTCGTGACTTATACGTCGATCCAGTTTCCCTTAGAAATGTAGCGGAAAAATGAACCTCTTCCAACTTAAACACAAATTGAGTTTCCCCGCCAGATTTAGCTTGAAATCGAAGTGACGTGACCTCAGCACCAATTCAGTTTTTGTTTGCTAAATCTAGCAGGGAGAACATACCTCACTGTGACGCAACAATACCCTCTCCCCATTCCTTTTCTTACTTCCCCTCCTTTCCTCTCCCTAAACCTCCTCTAGGGTGTCCTCATCATCTGCCTCCTTTCCCCTCGCTTCCCATCTGCCTCCAATTACATACATGTCCCTCCCTCCCTCTATTCCTCTTCAATACAGCAATACCTTCCTCCACCTCCTCCTTTCTTCCTCCCCTCATTGGTCGTGTGACACACCAAATCAATTTTCCCGCTAAATGTAGTGGGACAATGAGTGTAATGAGACACGGATTTCATCTTGCAATTTATTTCTGCTTTCCCCTCCTTCCCTTCCAATCCCTTTCCTTAACCTACCAGAGTAAGTCTCCTCCCCATTTGCCTCGCTTCCCTTCCCCTCCTTTTCTTCTCTCTTTCCCTCCCAATCCCCCTCCTACAATGCACTTCCTCCCTTCACCCTACCCTTTCCCACTAATGTGACAAACAAATTTAATTTCCCTAAATTTATTTAAAAAAGAAAAGAAAACAAACTTGGAGGATGCTTCAGTTTTGCCTTTAAGGGGGATACACCGGTCAAAATATATTTTTTTCCGAAACGATTGAGAGCTATGCTTGGACTTCACCCTCGAAATTCGAAACTTGGGAACTCAGTATTTGTGAAGTAAAAAATGGAAAGACATTTACAGTTCTCTGTAATTCGAAATTAGAGCGCAGCTCTTGAGGAGGAGGAGCGGAGGGTACGGAGGGAAGCGTATGTCCCTCCTCCTTCGTACCCTCCTCTCCTCATCCCGTCCTCCTCCCCCTCTTCGCCTACTTTCCTACTATTCTCCCGTCCTCATCTTCCTCCCCTCCAACTCTCCTCCTCCTCCGCACCCTCCCATTTTCCTCCTCCGTAGCCTCCCCTTCTCCTCCACACAATCCCCTCCACCTACAGTTTCCCCTCTAAAAATAACTGAAAAATTGACGCCACGTGTTTTCAACACCAACTCAGTTTCTTCTCTAAATTTAGCGAAAAAATGACGTCACATGACTCCGTGTAACGTCACCCATGAACAAATTCAGATTCTCCGCTAGATTTAGCGTGAGAATCGACGTCACGTGACCTCAACTCCAATTAATTTTCACGCTTAATTGAGCGGGTGGTTACGCCGACGGCGACGGCGACGGCGACGCTGATGTCGACGCCGCCGAACGCGGAAACGGAGCCTACGAGCTGCGCTCTATAAAACAATTTCCAAAAGCCGAATTTGAAGTTCCCGCAGATCTGCGCCATTGCATTGACATGAAAGATTGAGTCGTCCTGCAATTCAAGTTTCTCTCATGCCTCCATATTGTGTCCACCCGCGGCCCCGCGATGAACCGCTCCGTGCGGCCGCCTATCGCTGTGAGCAGACGACACTTCACTTTCGAGTCTGAAGTTCTTTTAGGGCTCTTTCAGCGATCTCAAACTCTTTGAAACGGCGTCAGGTCGAATAGAACGCGCAGTGGACTTTGTGAGCGGCGTGAGGGGCCACGTCACGCCGGTTCTGCGTGAAAGGCTGCTTCGGCGCTGTCAGAACCGAACCTACTCTACACAGACACCAAACCAAGTTGTTTTGGCCGTTTGACGATTTCCTTTTCGAAGTCTGGAGACGCCTTCGGGCGCCTAGAAATGAAAAATCTATCCGACTTAG
>JAZHYW010061140.1:0-34799 GCA_037355805.1 Ixodes ricinus
TTCGTTCCGCATTCTTCTTCGTCCGTGTTTAGTAAGGCTGCATTTCATCATGTTTATAAGTTGCTGTACATTGAAAAACGCAGGAACAAACAACAGAAAGTTCAAAAATTGTAGAGGCGCCTGACCGAACCATAAAGGATGAATTATACATATGACACAAATAAAGAATCAACGCGGTGAAGCTTAAAAAAAAGAGAGAAAAATGAAAGCTGTTTACAACTCCCTGTAATACCAAATTAGAGCGCAGCTCTTGAGGAAGAGGAGGAGGAGGGAAGGGTACTGAGGGAGGGAATACCCCTCATCCTTCTCCTCACCTCCTCATCCTGCCTGCTGCTCCTCCCTGCAGTGTTGCGGAGTTGCCAGTGCCGAGTTGGAATGATTCCGGAATCACTCCGCATTTTCGCGACCCCGAAATGGAATGGGAATGGAATAACGGCAACGTTGAGGGGAATGGAATGGGAGTGGAATTAGATGCCTTTTGCCCGGAATGAAATGGGAATGAAATGGGCCCAATTCTTCATTTTATTTTTTTTATTTTTTTAGGTTTTACGGTCAGCTATACCGAGCCAGTCAGCGAGTCAGTTGCTGAGAAATAAAATGACCGGGAAACTGCTAGCCCGCGTGGATCCCTAACAGACTTATACGCAAAAAATGCAATACAAAAAAAAGCGTCAAACCAAAGGGCAAAGGCGGAAGAGGGGGCGGGGGGGGGGGGTGGCGGTGGCGCCTTTCACGGACGCGCAGCGACGGGTTTCACTGGCGTTACACGAGAGCGAAACAAGAAACCAAGCACCAAGCAGAAGGCCATGCACGGCTCCTCATCGTCCTTCTTGTCTTGCTTTCTTCTTTTTTGTTTCTTTTTTGGGGGCGGCATGGAGAAGTTAGGCGCGCACAGACTGGCACAGACTGAGATCTGGGAGCGGAAGCGACTCATAACTCGCAGAGCTCTGATAACTCGTTGACTCGCGCGCCGCCGAAAGATGATCAGGTATTGTTTTCTTATAGTTCGAGGAGGGTTGTTTAGCAGGCAGCCAACCCTGCTGCCTTCCATGTTTATTCGTGCGCACTCGTTTGAAGGGCGAAATGCGGGTTTGCTTCGGCATTAAAACAAAGCGAGATTCACTTCTCTCTTCTCGTCTTGCCCTTTGCTCCGACGCTTGTTTTTTTATACTGCATTTGTAGTGTAAGTCCGCCTTTTACTTGGTCTTTGTACCGATGCTTGTTTTCTGTGTTATATGTTATACATTCAAGAGGGTTAGGGTTACAACTGATTCCCGCTCATTTCCTTTGACTTTAGTCTCTGCATACTTTGTTTCGCCTTGCGATGGACCGCTGCGGACGCTACGAGTCACCCCAGGCAATCCAGCACCGTGAGCGGGACTATAGGGTCACGCGACACTCGGAAGGCAATGGATTGGTTTCGATGGCTCTCGTGCTTTCTGTTGCGGCCTATCGTAAGGCGAAGTAGACTATCGTCCTCGCTCTTTTCGCGTGACCGAACTGACTAGACCTGCAGAAAGACAGTCCCGTTGCAGACGAGGCGCGACCGTTGCTGTGAGCTAGGGCAACTAAGGTGAGCTGCAGGGTGCTAGCTGCTACTGAGGTTTTGGCTTCCGCGCGTCTCGGCTGTCCGGTCTGCACTCGTGCCCTTTGTCGTGGACCCTGTTTGAGGCGGTGAGAAGTCAGTTGGATGATGGTGTTGAGGAGACAAGGGGAATGTCAATTCGAACGATGCGGTATTACCCCGTTAATTGTATATTTGTGTGAATCTAGCTTTGTCGACGTTGAATGCGCGACCCGTCGCCACAACACGAACAACCGACACCAAGGTAGAAGAATGAATCGGTTGGCACTGTCTGCTGCCTGAACCCGCCGCTCGATCAGCGCGAAGAGGTACATCACATATTCGGACGAAAAGACAAGAAAAATACAGATCGAGTCATGGCCTCGTGGGAGACATTCTTTGAAATTAGTCGCGAAGGAAATAAACAAGCTGCACGCTGCAAGGTGTGCAACGGAACTATACACGATACAGTCGACGTATAATCGAACTTTATTTGCCATCTGAAGAGGAAACACGGGAACGAGTACGCGAAGGGTGGAAATATATAAAAGAATGAGTACGCGAAGGCTGGAAAGAATGATAAGAAATATCGAGATTCGTAAAGCAAGCGTGAACTTATGCGTTTTAAAAACAGGCTTCGTGGCATGGTCTATACCAGGGGTGGCCAAGCTGTGGCTCGCAAACCGCATGCGGCTCTTCGTGTTTTAAAGTGCAGCTTGCGGCTTCCTCCCCCCTCCCCGTTTTCCTCCCGGTCACACGAGCACTTCACCCAAAAGAGAAATGGAACGCCTTTTAAAACGAAAGCCAGCTCGCAATTTGGTAGCCTTGTGCTCAGTGGCGTACCAACTTGTTTTGAGTGGGGGTGGGGGGAACAAACCCCCCCCCCCCCCCCGGGTCGTATATTTTGACTAGTGATGGGCCGCACGTTTGCCGAATCGAAAATTCGGCTCAACTTTTGCCGAAATTTTCTAAAGATTCGGCAATGATTCGGCAAAAATACGCTGTTACCAGACTTAACATTGATATTTAGTTTTTTCTGACGAAAAAAGTTTTTTTTTCTTTTTAACTTTAATACATCATGCAGTACCTATTGACACAGTATGACTAAATAAGGTGATATCCTACAAGATAGTATCGATGTCGCTTTTGTGTGTTTACTGGCAATTTTAGTGTTTGCTTGCAGAAAGTGGCGTGACAACGAGGTTGGAGAGTAGCCGCCGCAGTCACGAATCACGCTACGAGAGTTTTGATTTTGAGGCTTCATCAGCGCACGCCTGCAAGTGTGATTACATTGTTAAAATAAAGGCAATCCCTGCGTTTTTACTTTCTCTGGGAGTCACCGTTTTGTGCGCGAAAACGAATGTTAGGGCCACGGTTGCTTTGCCTTCACCAGAAGAGATAACAATATTGTAAATATGTATGTTTTTCGATTTGAGTCACTTGACGTCAGCTTTGCAAGAAAGTTTGCGTTCCATATCTCGCAATGTGCCGTTTTCAATCTTTAAAATTCCGGTTTCTGGTGTTAAGACACACACGGTAGTTTAGGAAGTTGGGGAGAGTTAGGAATGTCGGAAGCGCAATGTCGAGCATGATAGTTCTCTGTTTTGTTTTATGCAGATACATGAAAATCGCGAAATAACGCGAACTAAAAAGCAATGTTATTCTGTTTTGGCACAAAATAATTGTGAGATGAAAACACGATTGTTATATAATAATATTATTAATATTCATAATATTAATTTTATTTACTCATACTGGAAGGGGCCACAGTGGTGGTGTGCGGGGCTAGGCAGATAGGTGAAAACCCTTACGCAGAGCTCCTGCCAGTCAAACTTGTACGTAGTAAAACTACTTCACTCATGTATATATACTGTAGTTTAACTACCTTTCTGGGTAGTTTAGTAACTTTCAATTACATTTCTATTTTGGTAATTAGTAGTTTACTTTAACTACTTTTCCAGTGTCTTCTACCCAAATTACAAATTACTTTCGAATTTTAGTGGTTATTTTGCCTATCAAAGAGATAAGTTGTTGGAAGATCAGCTGATATTTGCAGAGGAAGCATGTGACGTAGAAAAAGGAGGGGGGAAGGAAGAAAGAAATTTGGATAGTTCAAAAGCCCCCAAAATTTTAACGAGCCCCCACTGCACCAACACTGCTACGAGGCGTGGGGAGCGAACAGACACGACGCAAGAGGGGACGAGTAACTGCGGGATTAGCGCCGAAGACTGGCGTTTCTTTGCATCCCGAAGCTCAAGGAGACTTGACGCATTTGAAGAAAGGGCTGGTCCCCGCTTCTCCCCAAGTAGAAACTCTCGCCCACTACAGGAGGTGTACACACTGCATCCTCACTCAAAGGAGGTAACAAAGTGCCGCACCCACTCTGAAGTTCATCTGGTGCTCCTGTATAGCTTGTGCTGTCTTTCGAGACGTCATCTGGTCATTTCTCTGAGTGAAGTAATGGCGGCTATAAAACCGACAAATAAGTGCCTTATAAGTTGATTGTGTTAAATGGTTCGTCAGCGAGATTAAAGCAATTACTTTATGGCGTATTACCTGCCGCCATTTCCAAAAAAAAAACTGATGCACCTTTGATTTTGCCGTTCTTTCCGAAAAAAATTGATGCACCTCCGATTTCCCCTAAAACAATGCATACCAACCAATTAAAAAAAAACGCTGTATAGGGAATGAAAGGGCGTTTTGAAAGAGTCTGTTGAAAAGTACTTCTATTTTTTTAAGTACATTGTATTTATAGTACTTTACCTCAAGTACATTGCACCCGGTGTACTTACTACTTTACTTGAAGTACATAATCTCTCATTTACTTTGTAGTTCCAAGTGGTTTTTAGACGTACTTTACGCAACACTGTAAGCGATCAAACACTGCCTGCAAAATCAAGCTCAGGCAGTGTGAAACCTCAAAGGTGAAATGATACATCTGTCGTATATCCTTGACCAAACAGAAGTACACAACAGTTAGGCATGCAGAAGCAAAACCAGCTATTAAAGCATTTATGTGAAAACACAAGCTGCTTTATATTCGGCTAGCAGAATTTCACTAACGCATCAAAACCTATGTATGTACTTTCTTGTTAGCATAGAAAAAAAGAAAGTGACTTCAAAAGTAATTCGCTACTTTTTTACGGTAATTAGTAATTTATTCAATTTCTTTCTATTTGAGTAATTTCTACTCTCCTCAAATTACTTTCGAGACTAATACTCAGTAACTTAACTAAATTACTTTTTTTTAGTAGCTTATACATCTCTGCTGCCAGCCCGCCACCACATATGAAAATACAAAACAGAGAAATCATTGTGCGGAATATACACTTTACAGGAAGTACGTGAAAAGGAAAGAAAAGAGGGGAGAAAACATGTATCACTTTATGAGGAGGATGCCAGCTGCATCCCATACATTCTGGCAAGCTCTCGTGACTCTGCCCCGTTTGACGGCAGTGGGCTACGCACACTGAGCGTAATTGTCAGTTGTCAGTCAATGTTTGAACTACCTCGTTGCATCAATGGAAAAGTCAAATGAAAATCACGTTATCCAGAATGCACCGCATCAATTGTCACTTGCGCAGTGGACTGCGTAAATTACTGGTCGATCTTCTGTTCTTGAGGCAGAAAATATTGAAGAGAACCACACTCGCAAAAGCTCACAAAGGCAAAGTGACCGTGTCGCCTACTCCACACCTCGCTGTAACCGCTGGTTGTACTAAACCTGTGCGATGATATCCGCGTGACTGCGCGGCGTCCATTTGCGATCCATGGCCCCGTCGCGTTCGTGCGCGTGCGCAGGAATTTGCCAAATTTTTGCCGAATCTTTGCCGAACTTTTCTTCAAAATTTCGGCATGTGTGGAACTTTGCCGAATCTGAAGTTCGGCAGATTCGGTCCAACACTAACTTTTACGGCGTGTGTGTGTGTCGGCGTTGTAAAAGAGGGGGGGGGGGCGAGGAGCGGGCCAATTGTGTATGCGCACCGGGCGCTTTGGTCACTGGCTCCTTTTACGGTGCAGGCGATAGACCGCCTAGCAACGACGCCCACGCTGGATTGGCTGCTCGGCAACGCGCGGAAACTTAAATTTCGGATTCAGACGGCGCGTGTATATATCACTCAAAGCGCGTTAACCCACCCCCGCGCCTGCGTTCACGCCGCTTCGTGGTGACAGTGTGCGGCTGCTAATTACAAAACTATTAACCCACTTCCCCCCCCCCCACCCCTTACACGCCGCTTTGCGGCGTCCAGCCGGCAACCCAAGCTCCGCTGTCCCCAAGCACCTCCGTAAATAGAGCCACATACGATTTTGTTCAGCTATGTTTCGTCAACAACATCCTGTTTGTTTTTTTCAGTGTTAATCGTAAAAAAGAAAAAAAATGCCGTACATATCGCCAAATGCCTTGACATAACAAAATGTTCGAGGAAAAAACGGAAACGAAGTGAGCCCACCACCATGGATAGAACCCGGGTCTGATACGTATGAAGGTGACATCTTACCACTAAGCTACGCTACCGCTTCGGAAACTCGCATTGTAAACCGCTGCCAATGTTGATGGCGGCAGACCCTACCTCCACGAGATAGCCAGTCCGGCTTGAGCGCCGTTGCTAGGGTTTGTATCGCCTGCACGTTAAAAACAGGCTCCTCGCGGGTCGGGGGCGGTGCCCTCGGTATTCCTTAAGCGCCGCCGGCCAGTGTTTGCCCTGCCCAGTAACGGCTGTTTCAGGGAGGGGGGGGCAAAACACATGCCTTGCCCCCCACTCTGAGAACCGGGGGCAAGCCCCTCGCCCCCCCGGTCGGTACGCCCATGCTTGTGCTACTGCTACCTTACATACAGTTGGACTGCTTTTGACTCGGATAGATTGAAAGTAGTTCGAGTGTCGTTTATTGCTCTATGCAAAGGTTTCCAGCTCCTTGCGGATCTTGGAACCTTCATGGTTTTGTTTGCGGCTCATACGCCGGGTCAGCCTGGCCACCCCTGGTCAATACAGTAGCTCGTGCTGCGACGTAGAGGTTGCACTTTGTCGGTGGATGTGTTCTTGTCGCCGTGCATGGAGTCGCTTCCATGGCGTACTAGTCGTGTTGTTGTGCAGGTATTTGGAGAATACAGTTATATAGCTTAGTTCTGCGCCACGCGCGAACTGGATATCTGTATGGTCTTATCAAACAAACACGTTGGCCGCCTATGTCCTAAAAGTCAAATGCAAAAAAGTAAAAAAAAGGTGAAAATGAGTAGATTTAAGTTTTGTTCTTTGTTGCAAGCCACGTGGTCGCGAAACCGATGTCTTAAACAAGCATCGACATTAAATGGGCTTTCTCAATGTTTGCAGTACAATGGGAATAAACACTTTGTGCCACCAACGCTCCGCTTAGTAAAATCAGTGTTTTTTTTTTTTGCAATTGTCTCTACATTTGGTAATGCCAGCTTTATGCTGCTTATTCCGGCAACAGAATGTAGCTGTCAAATGCCAATTTTTACGTTTAGGAATTAGAGGAATGGAATGAAGTGATTCAGCCATTCCAGGAGTGGGAATGAGCCCAGTGTCCACATCCCTAGGAGTTGAAATGAATTGAATTATCGAAAACTCTAATTCCCCGGAATGGAATTGGAATGCAATGGGGGTGCCTATTCCGCAGCACTACCTCCATCCGAGCGGCGCCACCGTCGCCGTCACCGTGAGGTCACGTGACCCTCGTGACGTCACGTGACTTAGATGGTATCTAAGCTATCAAGTACCACCTAAGTTGTCACACCTTTATGCTGCTGTGAGTAGAGAGGACGCCCTTCCGTTCAGTGCGACGTCAAACATCGCACCCCGTACGTCGCTTGTGCATGCGCGGTCGTGTACCAGATCCCCCGTCCTGCGGCAGGGTGTATATTGGTCAGACTGGGCGTTGTGTGAACGTAAGGGCTAGGGAACATTCGCTTTCTTTGCGTTCTTCGCCCTCAGGGAACCTAGCGGTCCATTGTGATAGGTGTGGCTGCACGCCGTCATTCCATGATATAAAGATTTTTTCCCGTCACAAAAACAAGACTGCGAGGGAGATAGACGAAGCGTTTTTTTATGGCGTCTATCGGAGCTGACACGTGTGTGAGCGCTCCTTCTGTTGCCCTTGCTAATGACAAGGTAGATTTTATAAGTAAGTGTGGCAGGTTCGTGTAACGGCGCGTTGGCGTGGGTGATGCCGTATGTTATTGGTTTGATTTGTTTGTTCTCTCCCTTCCTCGTTTCTGTGTTTATTTCTCTATTTGCAGAGCCATAAACTTTCAGTTGTAAGTCAGCGCCCTGTCTGTGTGTTTCTTCGACCTCGTCCTACGTCTTTTTTGCGCTGTTCCCACCAAACAGTATGTACCACCAACTAGCCCAACTACATGCCTTGCTCCGTAGTTGCTTTGTGAAGTGTAATCCCCGATAATACCAACCTGCGTTCCCTGCCCGCAGTGTTTGTTATCGGTTCGCCCATACTCCGTTCAGCCTTGAAGGGGCACTGAACTTCCAAAAGAGATTCTATTTTGTTCCTGGAGGAAACACGTGTGTCGCAAAATGAATTTTCGCCGACAGAACAAAGATTGTTTTGTGCCATGTTTTCGTCGCGAGACTCATTTTGAGCGATTCCTGAACATACTTCCATTTTGTAATCAACGTCTTTAAAAAAGTTTCAGGACTTATTATTTAACTACTATTCATGACAGTAAGAATGCTAGATAATAGAATAGAACGCCAGAATTATTTATGTTAAAGATGACCGACATGCCCTGGAATGGCACGGCCTTCCGAACTATCCGTTTATTCGGCATTAAACAAATGTTACTGAAAAGTTCTTGTGAGAATATAAACCGTGAGGCGTTATAATCTTCCTTCACATCTGGCGGATTGCGTTCGCTGAAGTGGGGCAGTTTGGCCGGTACAATTCAAGACTCCAGCGGTGTGCATTTTATCCGCGTTTTCCTGCTTCTCAGTGTTGAGACAAACTGTGCGTGGACGGCGTTACTTTGGACGATCCGTACGCCGTAAACAAGGCCTGCTGGTTTACCGACGTGAAGGTGCTGCCACCAACGTCGAAAACTAACTCCGTCGTTTTTTTTGTCAAGTTAGTTTATGGCTGACACAGCGCACGTGCACAAGTCTCTCGAGGCTTGCGATTACTTCAGCCGGTTTCCGCGGTGCTGGAGGAATCAGCAGACTGTGGATCTGCGGAAGTGTATTTATTAATTAATTAAATACACACGGCGTCCTTCAGTCAAGGTATGATATTTTTCATATCCTCATCACCACAAGACACGACAAACGTTAACGCTTTGTCCGTTCTGTCGCCGCTCACCGTCCGCTAGGTAGTGCGGGCTTAGCAAGCCACCGACGAGTGCTGGCCACTGCTTTATGCGCGAACACCATAGGAACAAAATCTGGGTGGTCTGAGGCGGCGGCTTTTCAGCACATAAGCAAGCCTCGGGACGGAGATTGAAATGGAAGTCACGCATGCCTTCGGGAGAGTGCTTGCCGCACAAACGGTCGCCCGCACGAGGCGACCATTCTTTTTGATTCACATATATTATCCACCTTCTGCGCCCGTCAGAGTCCGCCGGGAGCTCGTGGAAACTCACTCCGCCACTTTTCCAGTACCTTTTGTGGCAATTAACGGCTACACAGATTTCCGGCATGCTGAGATGCTATGACGCCCATGCAAAACGTGCGCCCTTCTGCCCACACCACCCGGCTCCGGCGTGATCGCAGCGCCACCGAAGTTCTCTGACGTCAATCCCGCGTGTAGGTCTATACTCATAGTAAGATCATATAAGGGTGTATAACAACCTTTTTGAGAATATATAAGAGTAATATAAGATTATATAAGAAGTTATAAAAACTTCATATATGTTTCTTATATCTTATATGTTCTTACATGATCGTATTTGACTATACGCGTTTATTGGACCAAATATTTCTCATACTATTAATATTCTTTTCACAAGCGAAGGTGTTAGTTACTGCCACAGTACGATGAAAACAATCCCTGGAGAAGGGGAACCAGAGGGACAAAGGACAAACACAAATCTCCAAACACAGCTAGGTGACTGGTGCGCGACCGAAACAATCCCCTCGCTTGCACCTTTGCATTTAATTGCATTATAATCATGCCACAGTTCGTTTCTTTTACATGAAGTAACTAGAAAAATGGCATATCTGGTTTTTCTCTTATTCGCCATGTCGGTTCCCATTATATGCTAAATATTCGCAACTTAAAATGATTAAGATATAATCATAAGCATCGGTTTAAAATCCCGAAATTTTATGTCGACAAATATAGGCGATTGTTTTTCCAAAAAAGTATACGTGACTGGAATAATCTTCCGCAAACTATCGTGTCGATAAACTGTACACGGGAATATGCAAATGCTGTTACAAATTTAATGTAGTACAACCTGTTGAATATGGTTTGTTTTTGTTCTCGTCACAGAAAGTGATTAGTGTTGACTGTTCGGATATATATTTTTTTCGTTTTATTGAAGTGTAGAGTGTCCCACAGTTTTTTTATTGATTTTATACGCTCCTTGTAGGCCTAATGGGCGGTAATGTTCTCTTTTTTTTTTTTTGCTTTCTATTGCCTATTTTATGTCAACTTGTATGCTACAGGTGATATTATGCACCCTACCCGCCACAGCCGTGTTAGGGGTCATAGACATTCATAAATAGAATAAAAAATGAATAAATAATTGCCGAAGTGCTAGACACGAACCAAAGATGTCAGACAAAAACGGAACAACCGGTTACCGAAGCCTAACTTTGGCACTTGCTTCGCTATCTAGACTCTGGTTAGAGTATTTGAAGTTTGGTTAAACATTGACCTCTCTGGGCGTTTGGGGCCCTGAATTGCTAAAGAAAACACGAAGTTTGGCCAGATGAACTGTGTTGTTTGGGTTTTGCTCCCAATCGGCGGTATAGACCGGCACGCTGTTTACAAACAAGCCCTCGTTTGCCCACACCAGGTGTGGGCACTGCGCGTGCGCAGAAACCGAATTCGCGTGAACTGAAGCGTCTGCGCATGCGCAGTGCCGTCGACAGCGCCACCGCAGCTGTGTGACGTCAGGGTCGCGTGTCAGTCTATTCACGCTGATAGATAGCCGTCCGCCACTCCAGTGGTTGATGTTTTCTGGGGCAACGAGACTGTTCTATTTAGCCGAGTATACTAAAGCAGATATAAGTTGCCAGGAATACATAATATCAACAATTCTAATGTGAAAGAAAAAAAAGCAGGGACACATAATGACCCTGACAACGTTGCTTCCCAATGAAGTTGGTTGACGCGGGACGCAGCGGTTCGTGCTCAAAGCTCATTGCTCTTGCGCGACTTCACTGACATCGCCATAGGGGCACACCGGTTTGTTTTGAAACATGAGTTGCTGCAGAAGGGTTTTAAATTGGGCCAGTTTGCACAGTTAAACGTGATGAAACACAGCCTCAGTGAACACGGACGAAGAACAAGAAACGACACGACCGTTATCTTGTCGTGTTGGTTCCTTCTTCTTCGTCCGTAGTTTACTGAGTATGCATTTCATCATGTTTACGAGTTGCTGTATATTGAAAAACGCAAGAATAAACAGCAGAAAGTTAAAAAAATGTAGAGGCGCCTGAGCTAAGCCATTGAGGATGGAGAAATAAAAAAATCGACGCAATAAACCTTAAAAAAAAACACAAGGTGCTTTGAGCGTAAGACCGAAGGCCCAGGTCATTGTCCGCTTTAGATTCTGTCTTTTGTTTACCCCGTTCTTTTCCAATTTTCCCGAGTTCATATACTTTTGGAAACTAATATAAACCAATGACAAAAAGGCAGGATACAAAGTGAGAGAGAGATAGAGAGAGATGGAGAGAGAGAGAGAGAATGCGGCCATAACAAAACTGCAGCGAGGAAGGGAAAGCATATCCGAGAATGCCACTCTCGAGAGCCGTACACGCGGATAGCGAAATGAACAGGAGTGGGCCATAAGGCCTCGCACCATTCGGAAAACTCCGTAGTTGCTTTGTAGAGTGCAATCCCCGATATTACCAACCTGCGTGTCGTGCCAGCAGTGTTTGTTATCGGTTCGCCCATACTCCGTTCAGCCTTGAAGGGACACTGAACTTCCAAAACAGACTCTTTTGTCTTCCTGGAGGGAACACGTGTGTCACAAAATGAGCTTTCGCCGATAAAACAAAGATTGTATTGCGCCATGTTTCCGTCGCCAGACTCATTTTGAGCGATTCCTTAACATACTTCCATTTTGTGGTCAACGTCGCGAAATGAAATCACGTTTCAAGATCTATTGCTTAACTATTATTATTGACAGTAAGGATGCAAGATAATGGAATGTGACCGGGAATAGATGTAAGAACACGTATTACTTTTTTGTTAACGCCACAATGATTTAAGTTAAAGAATACCGTCATGCCCTGGGATGCCGCGGATTTCCCAACTATCCGTTTATTTGGCATTAAACAAATGTTAATGAAAATCTTTTTCGTGAGCCATCATAAACCGTGAGGCATTATAGTCTTCCTTCCCATGTGGCGAATTGTGTTTGCTGGAGCGAGGCAGTTTGGCCGGTGCAATTCAAGACTCCAGCGGTGTGCATTTTATCCGCGTTCTCCTGCTTCCCACTGTCGCCGCCAGGGCGCGGAAGCTTTCGCTACATGTCTCGACATGGTCTATCTTACCGTTTCTAAATGTCACACCTTCGCCACTGGGTGGCGTCACTGGCCACCTCTGGAGTCTGGAATGTGGCAGCAGTTTAAATATTATTTGTCACTCGGTAGTAATTGGAAAACATGGACGCAGGTTTTAATATTTGTTTACCTTGAATTGGGCGGGGGCGAGTACTGATGTGTGAATTAGCTTCAGTCCTCTCTTCATCTACTAAGAAGCTGCATTGTGTGAGTACATTTTACAATCTAAATGCTCGGCCAGACGCAAGAGTGAAGATTTCCACACAGGTATTGAAGTCTGTATTTGAACTAATTAGCAATAGCAGAAGCTATCGCTAATTAGTGCTAATGCACCGAAAGTAATAACTATTCGATCACATTATCATTTTTGCCAGGCTTGTAACACTTTTGCACTTATAAACATTTGTGCACGGTGTCGTTATTTTTCGTTCATTTCACTCATTCATTTTGTTTTATTTTATTGTATGCGATAAAATAAATAAATATTTGGACCCATAGCGAAAGGCTAGTTTGGAGTCCAACAACCATAGAGATTTTTTAGACGCACGGGCTTTTCTTAGAGTGCATAACATTTCTGGTCAGGGCTGCAAGACTTGCCGAAAATTGAAAGTCTAGTTTCTGTTCTTTCTTAAGACCAGCGGCTAACCTGTTATTGTATAAATATACTTATAATAGCATATTTATGAAAGCAACCTGCAGTTCGGAAGTCGTATGGAGCGTTGCCAATAATTCTTATAATTATCTTTTGCAGACGGAATATCTTTTTCAAGCTTCCAGCCGTAGTCGTACCCCAGATGAGGTGACGGCAATTTAAGTGGGAAAAAAAGAGGGAAATAACTAATTTGGCAGAGGTTGGAAGAAAAGAGCGGTTGCGCCTTACTAATCCAATGACGCGGGACAATTTTGAGATTACGTATTCAACATAATATTAAGAGGACATATTTTCAAAGAAAATTACGCCAAATATCTTCAAGTTGCTAACAATTTTAATAGGTGTCGTGCTTAAGACAAGGCTGTTTGTAACTATCACAAGCTTATTTTTTGGACGAAAGAGAATAGCCTGGATTTTTGTTTATGTTTATTTTAAAAGATTTTGCCTGTGCCTAGGTTTCTAGTTTGGATAGGGTTTGAATTGCAAGCGCTATCAGTAAGTTTGGCTTGTCAGCAGAAAAAAGTATACCAGTGTCGTCGACATAAATAACTAGTTTGCATTTTTATTACGGCTTATTATATCATTGATATATATATATATATATATGTATTAATTAGGAAAGGGTCCAGTATGCTTCCTTGCGGGACAAAATGACGCGATGCGCCTAATTGAAGAGGAACAGTCGTTCAAGTGTACGTACTGTTTCGGTGTTTTTTAATTGTTTATTTTAAAATAATGTCAATGCCAGAAGAGATTTTAACAGGACTGCACACACATACCAAATAGTACATTGATCTTTCGTAGAACATCAAAAGCAGATCATTCAACAAATATACTTATGTGTAGGACTAATTAGAAAGGAACAGTAAAGCATCATAAATGTAACACTTAATTAACAAATGCACAAGGATAACAAAATGGAAGTAACCGAGGTACCCTAAGGTATTAATCGCAATGTAATAGGGTGCATGGCTGATTTAGGAATGAAGTGATGGTGGTCAGTAATAGCATCATCGAGTCGGTTCCATTCTTCGATGGCTAACGAAAAGAAAGAGTACCGGAACAGTAATTTTTGAAGGAATATTCAGACAATGTTTTGCTGTGTTTATGTCTAGGGATCCTAGTATCAGAAAATGGTGCACATTGACAGGCGTACCCTGTCATTTTAAAATAATCTTGAAGAAGGAGGTATACGTGGAAATTAAGCCTAAGTGGGTTAGCTCTGTTAGCTAGGGTTAAGAGTCCAGCTTTTAGAAGTTCGGTTGTAGAGTCCGCGTGCCTGTATCTATTGGAGATAAATCTTAAGGCTTTATGCTGTGTTTTCTCAAGTTTAGTAATGAGAGTTTTAGTGTGAGGAGACCAGACCATGTTAGCATATTTGAGAGTAGGCCTAACAAGATTGGTGTAAGCTAAGTTTTGTAGCTGTGGGTGCTAGTTTGAGTGTTCTCGTTAAAGGGGCCCTCCAATCGTATTTAGGTGCATACTTTTTTTTCTCCGGTTTCCAGATCTCTTGTGGTTCGGGCAACCCAGCGAACACGGAGAGAGTAACGAAATATCAGTGAGTAGTATTTTAAACGGACGACGCGGAAGCCTTCTGCACCCACGGGGCGCCCCGTGGTACCGACCACTCGCGGCATGTGACGACATCGTGACGTTGTCGGTCCTGGCCAGCTCGCTGAGCCCTGGGGCAGAACTCGTTAACACAGTCAGCGACGTGGAAATAAAATAATTTTCACATCGTTTCCGATCAGATAAATAACTAGTAAATAATTATATATTTTACCTCTGAAGCTGTAATTATCCAGATTATTCAAATTAACAGTTCGATTAACTGGGTCAAAACATTTTTTATGCCCCAAAAGACAACTGCGGCAATTGTATTTTCGTGGAGAGCCCTATTAAGAAGCTGAGTCAGTATAAGTACTGCGGAAGATAGTTGACCTGTGAGGCCAAAATACGTTTCGGTTATGGCGAATAATGCTGTACTTAATTAAAAAATTCGTAAACGTGTTTTCAAAATGTTTTATAAAAGACCGTTAATTACATTTATGATAATTGCATTAGTTTCTCCGTATCGGTGGCAGCGTTTACTGCACTGTTCTGAAACGAACAAAGCAAAAATATATTTATTTTTTGTAGCATGCATGTTAGCTAGCGTTATTTAATGTCTCTGTCCTTGATTCAACGTATTTAGCTGTACATATAACTTCTCTCCCAGTAAGACATTGTAGGAATACCGCAAATTGTTTGCTAATGTATTCAAGACTAAAAGTTTCCAAGCCATCAGTTCCACGAGTTAAAAAAAAGAAAACAGAAAAAGAAAACGCGAATTAAACTGTCATTTGGCGCAAAGCCAAAACCGCTCGTCGTTGACTTTGAGTCGGCTGACACGCGTTCGAGGTCTGTTTTACCCACGAATGCAGCATTTTCATTAAGCAATTTAGTTATCAACATAAATTTGAGAGCAAGTGGCCAACACAGACCTTACAGCGAAAGTAAATTTGCACAGTTTGCATGTTATTAGAATGATAGGTTGTACCACGGCCGGACCCGACGCTCCTCGCGGAAGGAGCGTCGAGTCCGGCCGTGGTTGTACAAGCTGGCAAGAACTAGTTCAGTGATTTGTTTAAATCCGGCGAAATGGGTCGCTCGTGCGCATCCCCGGTTGAGGCTCAAAGAGCCCGCAATTTGTTTTTGTGCCTGTGAGTGGTGTCATTAAGATGTCATTTTGTTTCTTTCCTGAACAACTCGTCTTTTAGCCACTAAGAAAATGTCGTTCAACCATTGACGACGGCACAAGCCACGACCCATAGATGGTAAGACTTAACACGTTAAGGAAATGCGAAATAACTTTTCTTTCAAAGAGCTCAAAACAAAAACAAACAATCACTGCTACCACTAATAATGTATATATAAATAGCCCATGTTTTTTAACTGCCCTCTGCGACACTTTGGAAAAATTCACCAAAAATTATAATAATAAGCAAATCTACCGCATTGAGATGTGTGTATTTTTGGCTGAGTGAGGTGGTGAGGATGGTATTATGTTTGAACGTCTTCGTATATCTCCACTGGTGATGTCTATTGGATGTCTAGAAGCTAATCACAACTTGTTAGAGTTATTACAGCGTGGAAAATACAATTAAGGCACATATTTTATAATGTTGCCAAGCTTGAATACACCAAAGCTTGAAATGAAGACTTTCAAACCAATCTGGTGAATATATCCCGTTCATATTGTTGTTTCGTATGGCATCCGCGAGCAAGGTGGCTGAGGGTCATGACGCACAATTAAAACGAGACATAAAAATAGTTGCTTGGGCAGGCCAGGCGCACTGTAAGACTTGAGCTCTTTGTCTTTTGAAGCGAGATGACTGGAATACACCTATAGACAAACATGATGCTAGCCGAACACCCGATTGCTCATTGCTCTCAGCATCACAAATTCTTAACCGTGCCGGGATCTTCGCGGTATTAAACCATGGTTGCAATCACGGGGGTCGCACAATTCCCAAAGCAGTGGTGCCGCTTCTACGGGAACCAACATCTTCATTCAACATCAACATGCGCGAACAAACACATCGATTGAGATCAAGCGAAATAGTTGACGTGGCACGCTAGGCTTACTCATGTCCCACTACAAAAACAAGCACCCGCAGAACACTTCCGAAGGCCTGTACTTGCGACAGGTTTTTGCTCTAGACTAGGCCTTGTTGAGGGGATCCCCTAAACACATCGGTGAACGCAGAAACAACCCGCACGCATATCGGGTTGGAATTTACTACCAAAAACCATTATTCAGTCAGCCAATTTTATTCAGACATTAGAACGATACTTATTTCGATAATTCATTCCGCAGCAGTGGTCTTGTCTTCTTTTGTATTTTTTTTTTACATTTTTTTCATGTGCACCCATATGTTGTATCTTTTGCCCCTCCTGCTTGGGCCAGAGAACTGGGCTGCAGTATGGTAAAATAAATAAATAAATAAATAATAAATAAACGATCTATGCTATCTATGCCCGTTGAGCACACCACTAATGCCGGTAGCCATGTTTGTTATCGTTTGAAACCAAATCGAAAAGCGAATCTCGGGATATTTTTCGAAACAGTATTAAATACATATAGAATACTTGTTTTCCAAAGATAAAAAGAAAAAGATATTGCTATAAATATACTTCTACGGCAGGAAGAAGCAGTTTTACAACGATCCTTCCACACGTTAATCATCTCTCCAACCAATGAGAGCCGAGAAAAGGTGCTTAGCTAACTAAGCATCTGGCGAGCTACCCCCACCTAAATTGCGTCTAACGGCGTAATTATTACTAAACAAATATTATTTTTCCGTGAAAAAATATAGAAAAAAGTTGATGTCCCTCATAAACCCTTTAAGAATTTTTTTCATGTTAGTGTTTCTTGAAGAAACAAATGACGTGACTTATTGTGTCCACAAATGTTGCTTAGTCATTTGTCCTCCGGCTTTCTTTTTGACTAACGCTGTAATGCCATTAACGGCGGAGCGATCTGATGACGGTTAGGGCTAACCACGCGATGGGTTTTTTTAGGCTGACCTACGATATAGTTAGGGCTCCGTATTCTCGGAGTTTGTTTTTCGTGAAATTCGGACGGTGTTTTTCGGAGTTTATTTTTTAGCAAAAATTCGGTGTTTATCAGTTTATTTTTCGTAAATTCCCAATTCTCCGAAATTTGGAGATTAATTTCGCAGTGTTTCCCTTTAAAAAAATAATAAATAATAACCGGATGCAAACGTACGCCTGATAAAAAATAAAACGCGCTTGTATCAATTAAGGTTTCTTCAGTTGAATTTGGCGTTGGTGTCATTGGCAATACTAATTTGTCCCACGACCAAAGTTGCACACAAGTGTGGCTTCGATAAGCGTCGACACCTTAAAATCAATGAACTGCCGGAGGCACCTGCGGCCGCGCGAGGTGGAGTGGTTAGGGATGTAACAGCGAAGTTTCAACTGCCCCTCTTCCCTATTTTATACAATCTCTATGGTCCATAGCTTTCACTGTTACCCCCAGAAACATACCCTCTCCTTTCTCTAAATCCCAAATCCCGAGGCCCAAACTGGAAACCAAAAGAGTGGCTTTTGTCGTGACACGAATGGTACGACGACCTGTTTCCCTGAACCAACTTTGACGAGACAAGCCGTAAGACCCCTTTTCCCAACGGTCCAAGGCCTGAAAGATAATTACGGTGAAATTTTCCCAGGACCATTAATCCTGCGCTCCTCAAATTGTAAAAAAAAGAAAAGAAAAAAAAACTTTGTTTTGTGAGGGGGGGGGAAGCGGGGATGGCATGGGCAGATAACAATTAGGAGTTTATCGGATAAATCCGAATTGACGAACATTTCACCGGCGGGTGTTTTTCGGATTTCTCCAAAAACGCAAAGCCCTAGATATAGTGTATTCTAAGCAAAACGCAAAAACTAAAAATAAAAAAAAAATTAAAAACGCAAAAAAAGAAGATATAATTGTTTTATTTTAGTTAAAAGAAGCTTGACTCTGAGCAGATGATTTAACCAGGATATTCCGCAGGAAACAATGAAATCTCCGTAGAATGCAAATGAGACCACGGAACAAGATCCGTGGCATCGTGGTATATACATTGAAGGATGCAGCGACTGCACAAGCGAAGACACAAAGGCAATGGTACTTGGACGCGGTAACACAGTCACGCAAGTACGCGATCGACAGTATTCTAGATCTGTATGGCTTAATATTCTAGTTCACTTCATATTTAATACGAACAATGAAAACGATAGATTTATCTCACCACAGGGAAAGTTGTGTCTAAATGTCCAACGTCCCTCTGGATGACCGGAGGTAAGCAAAGCCTAAATAAGCCTTTCTTGGTTTTCATTTCGTCGCGATTGTACTAATAGCGAGTTATTTCTAATGTTCGAAAGATAAGAAATGAAGTCAAAGCGGGCACTATAGATAGGCTTTTTATCATAAAAATGTGCAACACAAATACAAATACTGCTTATATTGCTACAAAGGTTATAATGCATTATTTAGAACAGTTTATCACAACAGATGTCCTCCTCTAAAGTCTGGGGAAAAATCATGATGATAAGCAATTGTCATTTATTTGTGTTTCACTTGAATAGAAGTTAATTCAAGCCGCCATGTTAAACTTTACCAGAGGAGGCGTTAGCAATATTAAGAAGCATTGGCACCCTTCGGTTCATTCATGTATTTCTCAGACGTCTAGGTAGAAACCTGGCTTTCTTACTCAGATTCCTGATGCGCAATTTCACCTCTAAGTGAACAGGTGTCCAAGACATTCCTGGTGCGATTCATTCTTAATAAACAGCCATGATAATTATTGCCACTGTCTTGTACTGGGATTGATATTGCACAAAATATAATATAACTTTTCTTTGTAGTTCTGAGCTCGCATATCTTGATCGAGGCCCTTCTGCATAAAACGGTGATTCGGAAAGCCCTTATCGCAACTCCACACGCCAAGATGCACATGAAATATATCAAAAACACAAGAAGTGTGCAGGTGAGCGGGTGATCATTAATCATAATGTAACGCCTGACACTGTGATGAGGAAAATGAGGAAACTTTCAAGTCAAAGGAAAAGACAACTCAGGTTTCAAGAAGAAAAAGACCGCCTCAGATATAAGTCGTGATTAAGGAATTATCTGTTTGATTACTTCAGCTTTCATTTTGAAAAAGCAAGACAAATGACTCTCCAAGTTTTTTTTGTTTATTGAGGTTTCTCGCAAGATAAACGCCCCAAGAGGCATCGCAATCCCGACCTTGGAGTAAAAAGCTAAAACGGATTAACTGGCTCGGGCTCACCGGCTGCCGTCTGGAGATACAAAGCCATGGTTTAACAAAGGTCAAGTTCAAAAAATTATTTTTTGGGAAATCTTCGCTTTTTTTCTTTTATCGAGAAATAATATAGAAACTATTGGTAACCTGCGGCGTCTGCATCAAACTCAAACATCAACACATGATCTCTCATCGAAAGAGATGTGCAGAACGAGAGTACAATGTCTACTAATCTTATGCGTTACAAATGTTTTTTATTAAATTCAATGGTCATTTGAACGTTCATAAGGTAAACAATTCGGCGAAGCAATTTACAAAAATATAGCGAGCATATACTGACAATTTTTATGGCAGCGTTGTGTGACTACTAAGCGCCAAATTGGAAATATAACGGCCGCGTCACGGCGCAATGGTCGGATGGTCCGTTGCTCTAAAAGAATATTTCCGAAAATGGTTCACGAAACAAGGAGCATTGAACTCCGCGGCACATTCTTTTCCGCTTCAGTGAAGGACAAAGATAGAGGAACACTCCTGAAAAATCACTCACAATTCCTTAGTATAAATATGAGTTCTATAAATTTGAACAGTTGCATTTTGTGCTTTTCTATGCTATTTATCGCTCAGCTGAGCTGCATACTTTTTTAAATTCACCGATTACACTTCCGGATTAAAATATCACATTTAATAGACAGACTTATGTCAGTTATAATATAAAGGACGTAGAAGTATTGAAAACCTCCGAGTGAGCCCAGGTGATCTTACGTACCTCATTTATTGTGAATCTTAGCCTGTTGAGCATTTTTATTACAATAAGTCAGGCCTTAATTCTATTTCTTTTCTATGGGTTGCCAAAGATTACTTTTAATACGAGTATGTCAAATGTGCGGAGGCAACAAATGCATTGAAGATGTTTACTCACTAAAAGTGCCAAAGGACAGCGGCATAGCAAAGACAACACAAATTCCCTTGTGTTGTCGTCGAGTTTACTTTATGTCTTTTGGCGCTTCTAGTGCGTAATTAACCTACTAGCCCAACTCACTACCGGTTTTAATGCATTTTGTTGGACACTGAATGTTGTAGAACCATTTTGTGGTAACTGTAGATGAATTTACTATAGCATAGAAAACGTTAACGAATATTTGCGAGATGACTTCGTCGCCTTTGTGTCGAGTTTTTTGTATAGGCCAAATCCAGCTTGGTGTCGACCCTACTCAGTCCGTGGTAACCTTTACAACAGTTAGGTTAACCAGTTACTTTTAGTCAAACTGTAAAACCTTTTTTTATGTTGCACGAGGTTTAATTTCTTTTGTGCGCAACTAAGTGCAAAATAAATGATTTTCACATTTACTATCATAATCTTGATTATCAATGTCCCTTGGTTGGATGATTGCAGTTTTATAAGAAAAAAGGATTCCTCTGGGTCCCCACCTGTTTGAATTTATTTTCATTCTGCTCTAAAATAAACTTGCTTTATAGTTTCTGAAGATAACTGTAATAGGACCGAGTCATAAATATTTCCATTAAAAATAAGAATATTGGTTGTGGAAGAAGTTATTTCATAAATGTTTACCGTTAGCACTCATTTTGATATCACATTTCTAATGCCTAGGAATTTTACTCTTATCGGGAGGGCGTTTGCAGCCGAGTCGTTAGCATTATTTGGAAATATGAAAGATGCTTCTCCCACTTATGACGGCTGTGCTTATTTTTCGGCAGTTAAAAGGTAAGATTAACACCAATCACAAATGAAACGAAGTATTTTCTTTCGACTTTCAAGAACATATTATGCAAATTAATTATGCTTTGCAACTACATTATCAATGTAACATAATTACAACTACATCAATCGAAAAATAGTTCAGTAATTGTAAAGTTACCGGGGCACAACAAGTTGATCATCACAGTTACATATTACGAAAATTATGCAATTTATTTGAAATAATTTTCGGAGTGCAACTTAACGTCAACGTTGTTAATGTGAGAGACGTTTTGCACACTGTGATGTATTTCTTTATTGCTTGTCTGACAGTTGAGAATTCATTTTACGGCATTTGACATTCGTCTTATTTCGTGCCTTTGATTTACCTACTTTGTCGTTATATCTATAGCGTAGCACAGCAATGCGTATGATAAGATTAAGTTTTTTTTATTTCACACCACCAAGACTTTGTTTTCTTATAAGAGTAGTTCAAAGTAAGACAGTTTTCGGTGAGTAGGCACTGCAACAATATAATTGAAACACAAATCTCAATTATGGTAAAAATAGCTCACAGCAGTCGTGATGTAATATTCAATGTAAAAATCACAATCAGATTATTTTTATTTATTTTCTTCTTACTGAAAATGCAAGGCGCTCTCGCTCTAGAGGGTTATCTTCGGTACCCCTATGCGGGTCTTGTGAACCTGTGGCATTGACAGCGGTTTAGATGTCCGTCCACTGTCAGCGCCTGATAAAAATAGAATATAATATTTTTCGTTTATCTTATGTGCTCAAAACAACCACGTGGGTCTTTACGTTGTCGCACACAAGAAGACAAAAAGAAGAAACGCCACGCACCGACAGCATCAAATGAAGTAGCCTTTTAAAGTCCCGGCGAAAAACTGAGGGATCCGTGAAATACTGTAGTATCCATGGCAGTGGTGCAATAATGCAAACGCTCAGAGCATTTTCTTTTGTGCCTTTGTAGAAGAAAGCTCCAGCGTGATGTATTTATATAAAAAGTTTGTAACTGTAGTAATATTTTGAATTAAGTAAGGTTTTAAAAGAAAAAAAAGTTACACATTTTTACCAAGAAAATGACTTAGAATAACAAATGACTAAAAACATAATTGAATCGCTGTAATTAAATTATCTAAGGAATTACAACCAAAATATGAAAATAACATGTATTTTCTAAATAACACTGAATTTGAATAAAAAAGGTGATGCCAGAAATATTTTCTCTATAAAATGAATATACAATAGTTTATTTTGTCCTTAAAATGCCTACTGGAAAAACATCTTAATATTCTCTCCCACCTAATCCTTGAACGGCTTATCTTCAAGCCTATCACCCTAATTTATGAAAAAGGCCTAGGTGTAGATGGCCTGCGACGAAAAAAACAACCAAATCTGCGACCGAACACCCAGACATAAGTGAATATACGACAGTGTTTTTATCAGTCTCAACCCTGGGGGCTCAATCCGAGGGCATACATGAAAGTCTTAAATCAGGGCATTATTCGTTCGCTATATATAGAGCTTATACAAAGCTACTGATATTCGCTAGAAACGTAGCTCCTTATAGACCTTGCTAAGGAAGCCATAGCCGCGGAGCGAAAGACCTGTTTCTACTCCAGAGCTATTAAAAGTTTTCTTTCTAAGTTTGTCATTGCTCTACCAATAATAACTTGTTATTTAATTCCTATTTTCTCAGTAATTAGATAGTTTACGGAGCACTGCATTGTGTATAGGTTAGCTATAGATGATAAGTATTTATAACTTAAATTTGCCTGGCGCTTTACCAAATCTTGGTCATATTTTTCCAGCAAAAACTTGTATATAATATAGAAAAGCGATTAGTTTGGCATTGGTCATTACTGATGCCGAACTACGCACTTGTCAACTAGTGCCGCGTGCGTATCCGAGTTGGCGGTGAATGCAGCTGTTACACAAGGTCCCTAGATTCGAAACCTGCATGCTTCGCTTTTTCAGAGCACAGCTCTTGGGCGCTCGTTCCCGCATTTTGCGGCGTCGGCGTCGGCGTAACCGGAGGTGGACGGGAGGGTACGCAGGAGGAGGAGGGGGAGGGTACGGAGGAGGAGGAGAAGGTATGGAGGGGGCGGAGTGGAGGGTACGCAGGAGGAGGAGGAGAGAAGTATGGAGGGAGCGGGAGAGGAGGGCACGGAGGAGGAGGGCACGGAGGAGTGAGGGAAGGGTGCGGAAGAGGAGGAGGAGGGTAGGGAGGAGCAGGAGAAGGTATGGAGGGGGAGGAGTGGAGGGTACGCAGGAGGAGGAGGGAAAGTATGGAGGAGCGGGAGAGGAGGGCACGGAGGAGGAGGGAAGGGTGCGGAAGAAGAGGAGGGAGAGTAGGGAGGAGCAGGAGAAGGTATGGAGGGGAGGAGTGGAGGGTACGCAGGGAGGAGGAGGGAAAGTATGGAGGGAGCGGGGAGAGGAGGGTCACGGAGGAGGAGGGAAGGGTGCGGAAGAAGAGGAGGGGAGGGATACGGAGGAGCAGGAGAAGGTATGGAGGAGGAGGAGTGGAGGGTACGCAGGAGGAGGAGGGGAGAGTATGGAGGAGCGGGAGGGGAGGGCACGGAGGAGGAGGGAAGGGTGCGGAAGAAGAGGAGGGAGGATACGGAGGGAGCAGGAAGAAGGTATGGAGGGGAGGAGTGGAGGGTGCCAGGAGGAGGAGGAGGGAAAGTATGGTGGAGCGGGAGAGGAGGGCACGGAGGAGGAGGGAAGGGTGCGGAAGGAGAGGAGGGGGAGGATACGGAGGAGCAGGAGAAGGTATGGAGGGGGAGGAGTGGAGGGTACGCAGGAGGAGGAGGAGAAAGTATGGTGGAGCGGGGAGAGGAGGGTACGGAGGAGGAGGAAGGGTGCGGAAGAAGAGGAGGGGAGGATACGGAGGAGCAGGAGAAGGTATGGAGGGGGAGGAGTGGAGGGTACGCAGGTGGAGGAGGGGAAAGTATGGTGGAGCGGGAGAGGAGGGCACGGAGGGAGGGAGGGAAGGGTGCGGAAGAAGAGGAGGGGAGGATACGGAGGAGCAGGAGAAGGTATGGAGGGGAGGAGTGGAGGGTACGCAGGAAGAGGAGGGGAAAGTATGGAGGGAGCGGGAGAGGAGGGCACGGAGGAGGAGGAAGGGTGCGGAAGAAGAGGAGGGACGGCGATACGGGAGGAGCAGGAGAAGGTATGGAGGGGGAGGTGGAGGGTACGCAGGAGGAGGAGGGGAAAGTATGGTGGAGCGGGAGAGGAGGGCACGGGGAGGAGGAGGAAGGGGTGCGGAAGAGGAGGAGGGGAGGATAGGGAGCAGGGAGAAGGTATGGAGGGGGAGGAGTGGAGGGTACACAGGAGGAGGAGGGGAAAGTATGGAGGAGCGGGAGAGGAGGGCACTGGAGGAGGAGGGAGAGGTGCGGAAGAGGAGAGACGATACGGAGGAGCAGGAGAAGGTATGGAGGGGGAGGAGTGGAGGGTACGCCAGGAGGAGGAGGGGAAAGTATGGTGGAGCAGGAGAGGAGGGCACGGAGGAGGAGGGAAGGGTGTGGAAGGAGAGGAGGGAGGATACGGAGGAGCAGGAGAAGGTATGGAGGAGGAGGTGGAGGGTACGCAGGAGGAGGAGGGGAAGTATGGAGGAGCAGGAGAGGAGGGCATGGAGGAGGAGGAGGAAGGTGCGGAAGAAGAGGAGAGACGATACGGAGGAGCAGGAGAAGGTATGAAGGGGGAGGAGTGGAGGGCACGCAGGAGGAGGAGGGAAAGTATGGTGGAGCGGGAGAGGAGGGGCACGGAGAAGGAGGGAAGGGTGCGGAAGAAGGAGGAGCGGACGGAGGAGCAGGAGAAGGTATGGAGGGGGAGGAGTGGAGGGTACAGCGAGGAGGAGGGGAAAGTATGGAGGAGCGGGAGAGGAGGGCACGGAGGAGGAGGGAAGGGTGCGGAAGAAGAGGAGGGAGGATACGGAGGAGCAGGAGAAGGTGTGGAGGGAGGAGGTGGAGGGTACGTGGGAGGAGGAGGGAAAGTATGGAGGAGCGGGGAGAGGAGGGCACGGAGGAGGAGGGAAGGGTGCGGAAGAAGAGGAGAGACGATACGGAGGAGCAGGAGAAGGTATGGAGGGGGAGGAGTGGAGGGTACGCAGGAGGAGGAGGGGCAAGTATGGTGGAGCGGGAGAGGAGGGCCATGGAGGAGGAGGAGGGAAGGGTGTAAGGAAGAGGAGGAGGAGAGGATACGGAGGAGCAGGAGAAGGTATGGAGGGGGAGGAGTGGAGGGTACGCAGGAGGAGGAGGGAAAGTATGGAGGAGCGGGAGAGGAGGGCACGGAGGAGGAGGGAAGGGTGCAGGAAGAAGAGGAGAGACGATACGGAGGAACGGGAGAAGGTATGGAGGGGGAGGATGGAGGGTACGCAGGGAGGAGGAGGGAAAGTATGGTGGAGCAGGAGAGGAGGGCACGGAGGAGGAGGAAGGGTGCGGAAGAAGAGGAGGGGAGGATACGGGAGGAGCAGGAGAAAGGTATGGAGGGGAGGAGTGGAGGGTACGCAGGAGGAGGAGGGGAAAGTATGGTGGAGCGGGAGAAGGAGGGGCACGGAGGAGGAGGAGGAAGGGTGCGGAAGAAGAGGAGAGGAAGGATACGGAGGAGCAGGAGAAAGGTATGGAGGGAGGAGGTGGAGGGTACGCAGGTGGAGGAGAGGAAAGTATGGTGGAGCGAGGAGAGGAGGGCACGGAGGAGGAGGGAGAAGGGTGCGGAAGAAGAGGAGGGAGGATACGGAGGAGCAGGAGAAGAGTATGGAGAGGGGAGGAGTGGAGGGGTACGCAGGAAGAGGAGAGGGAAAGTATGGAGGAGCAGGGAGAGGAGGGCACGGAGGGAGGAGGGAAGGGTGCGGAAGAAGAGGAGAGACGATAGCGGAGGGAGCAGGAGGAAGGTATGGAGGGGAGGAGTGGAGGGTGGGAGGGAGGAGGGGAAAGTATGGTGGAGCGGGAGGAGGAGGGGCACGGAGGAGGAGGAAGGGTGCGGAAGAAGAGGAGGAGGAGGATACGGAGGAGCAGGAGAAGGTATGGAGGGGGAGGAGTGGAGGGTACGCAGGAGGAGAGAGGGGAAAGTATGGAGGGAGCGGGAGGGAGGGCACGGAGGAGGAGGGAAGGGTGCGGAAGAAGAGGAGAGACGATACTGAGGAGCAGGAGAAGGTATGGAGGGGAGGAGTGGAGGGTACGCAGGAGGAGGAGGAGAGTATGGTGGAGCAGGAGAGGAGGGCATGGAGAGAGGAGGGAAGGGTGCAGGAAGGAGAGGAGGGGAGGGTACGGAGGAGGAGGAAAAGGCATGGAAAGGGGAGGAGTGGAGGGTACATAGGAGGAGGAGGGGAAAGTATGGAGGAGTGGGAGAGGAGGGCACGGAGGAGAGAGGGAAGGGGTGCGGAAGGAAGAGGAAGAGACGATACGGAGGAGCAGGAGAAGGTATGGAGGGGAGGAGTGGAGGGTACGCAGGAGGAGGAGAGGGAAAGTATGGAGGAGCGGGAGAGGAGGGCACGGAGGAGGAGGGAAGGTGCGGAAGAAGAGGAGGGGAGGATACGGAGGAGCAGGAGAAGGTATGGAGGAGGAGGAGTGGAGGGTACGCAGGAGGAGGAGGAGAAGCATGGTGGAGCAGGAGAGGAGGGCACGGAGGAGGAGGGAAGGGTGCAGAAGAAGAGGAGGGGAGGATGCGGAGGAGCAGGAGAAGGGGTATGGAGGGAGGAGTGGGAGGTGCACGCTGGGAGGAGGAAAGTATGGAGGAGCGGGAGAGGAGGGCACGAAGGAGGAGGGAAGGGTGCGGAAGAAGAGGAGAGGGCACGATAGGAGGAGCAGGAGAAGGTATGGAGGGGGAGGAGTGGAGGGTACATAGGAGGAGGAGGGGAAAGTATGGAGGAGCAGGAGAGGAGGGCACGGAGGAGGAGGAAGGGTGCGGAAGAGAGGAGAGGACGATACGGAGGGAGCAGGAAAAGGTATGGAGGAGGAGTGGAGGATATGCAGGAGGAGGAGGGGAAAGTATGGTGGAGCGGGAGAGGAGGGCACGGAGGAGGAGGGAAGGGTGCGGAAGAAGAGGAGGGAGGATACGGAGGAGCAGGAGAAGGTATGGAGGGGGAGGAGTGGAGAGGTGCGCAGGAGGAGAGAGGGGAGAGAGTATGGATGGAGCGGGAGAGGAGAGGGCACGGAGGAGGAGGGAAGGGTGCGGAAGAAAAGGAGAGGAGGATACGGGAGGAGGGAGAAGGTATGGAAGGGGGCAGGGAGTGGAGGGTATGCAGGAGGAGGAGGGGAGGTATGGTGAGGAGCGGGAGAGGAGGGTATGGAGGAGGAGGGAAGGGTGCGGAAGAAGAGGAGGGGAGGATACGGAGGGCCAGGAGAAGGTATGGAGGGGGGAGGAGTGGAGAGTCACGTAGGAGGAGGAGGGAAAGGTATGGAGGAGCAGGAGAAGGAGAGCACGGAGGAGGAGGGAAGGGTGCAGAGGAAGAGGAGGGGACGATACGGAGGAACGAGGAGGTACTTTTGAAAAAACCAACAAGGATATCAAGCTGGCTTTAGCTGGTTCAGAGCTGAGTCTAGAGTGGTAACAAGTTAGTTCAAGCTGGTTCAAGCTGGTTCCGAGCTGGTTCGAGTTGGCACTGCAGCTGGGCAAGGCTGGTACTTTGGCTGGTTCAAGCTTATCCTGTTGGTTTGAGCTGGTTCTGAATCTGGCCCAAGCTGGTTCGAGTTGGCCAGGTTGGATCTAGGCTGGCCAGCTAGTTCAATCTGGCCAAGATAGTTCAAGGTGTAAAGCTGGTTTCAACTAGGCTGCTGGTCTGTTGAAGACGTGCACGCCAGGTCGGCAGGCTTGTCGAACTGTATTGCAGGGAAGTGCCGCGCCAAGGTCAACTGGGGTGGGGACGATGCCACGTCCTGTTCTTTGTCCTCTGTTTTGGTGGACGACCGGGCGCTTCAGGCGCTGCGAGCCTTCCTTTGTGTGCGAGAAGAGAAGAGTGGTAGGAACGGAGACTTTGAGACACGTTTGGCTATCTTGGGCAGATTTTCGAAGGAACGGCTGTGTGCGCGTTGGTTGGCGACTGCTTGAACGGCGGTGCAAGCGAAGCGGGATTTAAGGAGACAGCGGTGGCCGTCCGCTCAGCGCGGGAAGAAGTCCGGATGCCGCGACTGAGGCGTCGTTTCGTGCCTTCGAACATTTGTGTGCTCGTGAATGACGGTGGTGCCAAGGAGTATCGGCGATGCATCCAAGCCACACGGATTTCTTCGCCCCTGCCGACTACTCGAGGACACTTTGCCCCCATTACGAGCTGGACCCAGGTTCGCTTCTCTCATCCGTGTAGTATTTTGTTATTGTTATTGCCTGTTTTTGGCACGTCTGTCTAGTATTTTTCCTGTTGAGAGATAAGCAATCTAGTTTAATAGCATTGCATTGTTTGTTTTGCACCTCGAACCACTGTCTGTGCGCTGGTTACTACTGTGTCAGCGCAGTGGATATGTAGCATCTGAGCTCATGTGAGCAGACCGCGATATTAAAATAATAAATTAGATGCCGAGCTGGCTTTTCTAAAGAGTTTGCTTGTTTATCCTGTGTATTCATTGAAACTGGTGAGGAAGTACAGCAGCCTAACCAGCATGAGCAGTTCACCCAACATGACCCAGCATTTGCCCAGCATTCACCCAACACAACCTAGCATCCAACCACCTGGACCACCACGGCAAGCTGGGCATGCTGGAGCAATAACCCAGCATGAAACTGGGATGGTGGGACCAGCATGGAAGCTGGGATGCTGGGACCAGCATTGGCTAGGCACATGGGAGCAACAACCCAGCATGAAGCTGGGATGATGGGACCCGCTTGTGCTGCATTTTTCAATAGGGTATGGAGGGGGAGGAGTGGAGGGTACGCTAGGAGGAGGAGGGGAAATATGGAGGATCGCGAGAGGAGGGCACGGAGGAGGAGGGAGGGTAGGGAAGTGGAGGAGAAGGTATGAGAGGGGAGTGGAGGGCACGCAGGAGGAGGAGGAGGTTGTTGAGGCAGCGGAGAGGAGGTGTGACGGAGGAGGAAAAGGTGTGGAAGAGGAGAGGAGGATACGGAGGGAGCAGGAGAAGGTATGGAGGGGAGGATGGAGGGTACGTTAGCAGGAGGAGGAGGGAAGTATGAAGGAGCGGGAGGGGGGGCACGGAGGAGGAGGGAAGGGTGCGGAAGAGAGGAGGGAGGATACGGAGGAGCAGGAGGACACGGAGAGGAGGAGGGTGCAAAAGAAGGTATATATATTTCTTCCTCGTAGTCTTTACCACGGTATATCGCAAAATCAAAATACATCAAGAGCTACGCTTTAATTACGCATTACAAAAGGTTTGTAAAAGTCTTTCATTTTTGGTTTGTTTGCTGTTCGTTGCACTTTTAGAAGCTTTTAAAAATTCTCTATTGTTGATATAGAAAGCTAGAAAGTTCCCAAAAAAGACCGTGCATAGAAGCAGCTGTTGCCCTGTATCGGGTCAGTCATCTCTTTGTCAGTGTCGTAAAATGCGCGGTATCACTTATGTTTGTTTGGAGTTGACACGCGTGTGCCTCATTTTATATTTATTTTCGATTTTACTTTAAGATTTCTTTTTCATTTGTGAAAGTGTGGCGAGGAAGTGCATAGCGTTTTAGGATAATTAAGGTGCCAATTAGTTTTGTTAAATTAACTTGTTGTTTAGAACCTTACTGATTGTCATCAAAACTGTCAAATCAGCAAATAAATATAAATGAGACTTAGAACGCATCTGAAACATAGAGGTGCCCAAAGGGACCGTATGTGATACCAGTGCAGCGAGTTGGGGAGGATAGTGCAGATCATAAGAAACAGAAACTTTCCGTGGAGGCTTTAAATTCTGACCGTGTTTCTGGAACACAAAAAGCAAAGCACCCCCAAATCTTCCTAAAAGCAACTGGTATTTTGGTATAGATGGTTCTGAGGCATTGTTAATGTTAGCTGCGCGTCTACTTTGGTTACTATAATTTCAGTTATGCAGAACAAATCTGGGCAGCCTATAGCGTTTCGACAGTCCGGAGCGGAGCGCGCGACAGATCTTGGAGGCCCACCCTTTGCCCTGCAAGGGCACTTGACGTCACGAGAGCGATACGCATTGCGCTTCTCGCTGGCCGACTCTTGAAGCGAGAGGTATAAGAGCTCGCGGTCATGTCATTTCGTTTCCGAACGCTTTACCCCATTCACACGACCGTAAAGGTACCTTTCGCTAAGGGACCTTTATTCTCTGCGGCCAATCAATTCACGATCTTCCGCGCGTGGCGTGTGCTCGCGACCCAAGGGCACGGGCTGATTCGCCGATAACAAAGGGACCTATGTTAAAGGTACCTTTATTCTCTAGGGCCAATCAATTCACGATCTTCCGCGCGTGGCATGTGCTCGCAACCCAAGAGCACGGGCTGATTACCCGATAACAATGGGACCTATGTTCAAAGCTACCTTTATTCTCTGCGGCCAATCAATTAACGATCTTCCGCGCGTGGCGTGTGCTCGCGACCCAAGAGCACGGGCTGATTAGCCGATAACAAAGGGACCTATGTTAAAGGTACCTTTATGTTGACCGTGTGAATGGGGTATAGGACTGTGAGTTGATATGTCTATGTGCGATACACCTACCGCATATGATATAAAAGGCGATGTTCACCCTTGTGATAAAGTGTACTAGAATACGGGGTAGTGGTTGGACCGGCGTGACTCGACAATGTAAAGTTGTGAGGCTGCGCGTGTAGACAATCGTGGCGCTGCAGTCTACACAACCAGGTAGAGGGGCTTAGAGCGATAAACTGGTATCACGTTCACTGGGCCAAAGTGACCCCCCCCCCTTGGCTGCCGCCATGTTGTACATTTTTGACCACTAGACAGGTGACCGCACAAAATACTCAGGCTTTTACACAAAACTGAGCAAATATTTGTATTGCGCGATCGCTGTAAAGAACACGATAAACTAGTTTTCGATACCGTTAGCCCCAAAGGTCAGTGTCTAGCTCCGATAGAAATCCGAAACACAGCACCGCGGCTGACGGCATCTAGCGGAGGCACTGCGAAACTGCCCGAGTTTTCAGTAGTAAAAGTACATTTTAGACTTAAAACAGACGAAATGTAATTTATCTCGTTGGTACTGTTCTTAAAGATCAATAAGAAATCAAGGCTCCCCTGCGTGCATGTTGATGGCACCTGTGATCGACGCAGTACCAAAGCAAATCACGAGGCCAGCCACTGGCCGCACACCACCACCATACCGCGAAAAAGGCAAGCACGCTACGTCGCCGACACCGTCGCCGCCGAAGAGGGACATCATACCCACGATGCTCATACCTCAGCGCACTCCGCGGCGGCACGGAACTAACTACTCCTGGTTCGAGGCTAGCTCCGAACACGATCTGGTCGCTTGCTCCCCGAGGAAGAGCGGCCAGAGTCATCACTTAAATGTATTTCTTCCAAAGTGATTCGGACATATATTGGCGCGACGATGAATGAAGGCGTGCGCGTGTTTCCGAAAATCTAAGCGTATGCTTTGCGGTCATCACGCTAACGTCTTCATCAAGTCCGAAAAAAACGCCGAGCGGGATTTCTCGGACTGCTCTAACGCTTGGACAAAGAAAACAAACGCTTATTCTTGATCACGCGGTGCTTAAAACGCCATTCCCGTTGTATCGACGGCGGTTCCACGCCTGAAACTCGCGGTTGGCGTGGGGCTCCACGTGAAAGCTTTAGAGTGTACTGGCACTGATCTCTATTGTAGTAGGCTGGATCGCGGACCGCGGCCTGGGCAGCTGGGGCCGAGTGTCGCCACCGGCGGCCATTGATTGACACCAGCCAATGCATGGGACTCTACGGGGAAAAGAAGAAAAGAGTGCCGTTTCCCCGTTTCTAAGTTGTTGTCGGCACTGAAACTTTTTGGCTGCTTTTCGATAATCCCGTCAAATATGTTGTGCACAAACATTAAAACTGACAGCCCTCGGAGTTCTTATAAATAAATATTTTGTGGTTGAGTGTGACTCCGCTGGGGGAAAATGTAGTGCAGCTCAATGAGGCGAGAGTTACCTAGAGTTACCAGCGGAGTCGGTGGCGTTTTCGTTGAGTTGGGTTTAGCAGACGACAAGCTCGAAGGCTTTGCTACGCGGAATTCGCTCACTCCCGGAAAGCCGCTGTCGAGATGGAACTTCTTTGTCATTCATCAACTTCTGGGCTTCCCCGAGGACGGTCTCATTGACGGCAAGTTCCTTTGTTTACTCCACTACCAGAGCAAGCTTGCCATCTCAGCAGTAGGTGCTCCGGTACGTTTGATTTTTTAATCGGCGTTCAAACGTTTGACAAATACCGAATCAATCTCCAAACACCCGACATAAGGATCGCAGCGCACTATAAGATACTCGCCTCCGAGCACAGCGTACAGGCTTCAATATTCTTACTTTTGTGCGTTTCTCCCATAGACTTGCGTGTATTTCCTGGTGTCAAGCAATGACCGCCGGTGGCGACACCGACGGGCTCCGGATCCGCGATCCAGCCTACTACAATAGAGAGCAGTGTGTACTGCCTGATGCGCCGGTCTTGACACCTGTCGCGATCTTCATCACACGCCTCACGCGAGCTGCTCCGGTCCCAACACTACCCCGCATTGTAGTAGACTGTACTGATACTGCGTACATTACATTGACCAGGTATTGTAGGGAATTAAAAGACGACCACCGACTGCGGGTGGTGTCCTGGTTCGAACTGCCGCGCGTGCCACCTGCACTTCGCGTTCCCCTTCAGAAGCCATCTTTTTCTTCAGTTCCCCATATATTTCGCCTCCCCCCCTCCCCTAGAGGGCGGGGGATAAATCACCGGTCCCTGTCCAAGGGTCACGACGGTCACGAGGTCACGACTGACGTCACCCTCGTGACGTCACACAAGCATACCCTCCTCCCCTCCTCCTCCTCAAGAGCTGCGCTCTAATTCGGGATTACTGGTAATTGTAAACGTCTTTAATTTTTTTCGGTTTTGTTTTTCGGGCAAGTCGCACACGTTTTTAATAAACAAAATTGAGCTGACTGAGTGTTAGCGGACACAAAGGCTCTCTGCAATTCAGTCTCCCAGTTCAAACACGCAGAGAACCTCGGTTGCAATGACGCTTTTTACCTCTAATTTTGCCAAACAAGTAAACGAAGCCGTTAGGAAACATTTTTAACCCTGGAGAGTGGGGACAAGAAGATCTGTGTCGTGTTTGTCCTCCTTGTCCCCACTCTCCAGGGTTAAAATGTCTACATTCAACCAGCTCGCCATGCACCCTCGCTTTAACTCTGTTAGAAACACAGCGAAGTTTGAGAGCAGTGCCAGGAGAGCTACGTACACTGGGCTAATAATGGCCGTCTCCGGAACTGGCAGGCCTTCCCGCCAGGTGTCTGCACGTTTTCTGCGCTACGTTTGGGTATGTTTCCTGTGACCGAGTGCCATCAGACTATAAACCTGGTTTTGTATTTTCGTGAGTCACCAACATCGCCACGGCAGTGTTGTGTGTTGTGAACAAAGTATGGCACCGTCGTCGATATCTCTATGTATTTCGCGTACAAGTCGCGTAACAGCGAAACGAGGTTATGCGTATAGTTGCAGACTGCTTGAGCGATTATGGTGCAATTAATCGACCTGTGGATAGTCGTGTTGGAACTTTGGTCCGTAAAGTAGCTCCTATCGTATATTGACCAATGTAACTGTCGACTTTGCAATGCACCTCTTGTGCTCCTTCCCGACAGCGATTGGACTCTCGGGGAAGGTGTGAACATGCTTGAGGTATGACGGAGAGGAAGCACGTACGTATATTTACAGTATGAAATATTAGCAATTAAGGAAATCAGACGGAACGCCCTATGCGATGCTAGGTAAATTTGCTTTCTGTTGTAGCCGAATAGTTTTTAATCGACAGTCGCCTTGTAGCAAAGAGACCTACAAGACCTACCCGCCACCGTTTTAGCTTGCTATTTATTTTTTACTTTTTGTACTTAACCAATGCAAAATCCACTCCTCACTGCTAAAGGACCCATGTTTTCATCCTTAGGCTTTTCAGCCCATTTCTTGGAGAAAAACTGCGTTCGTCCACTTTATTTCAATTAAGATTTACCTCCGAATCGGTGTACCGAGCTCAAACCGCACTTCAATTTCGAATCTACATTTTATAGTCCTCTCGTCGATGCCAAATTTATGAGCGCTTAACGTATAAGGCTAAGCGTAAAAAAATGCACTGATCATCGGTCAGAAAGTGATCACTTTGGAACACCGAGTGCTCCGCGTCATTGATGGCGCTTTGTGGATTTGACAGAGCCACTCGGCACAACAACCGGTCAATATGTATTGTTTTCTCCCGTCGACACTGTTTCTTATTTACGA
>JAZHYW010061141.1:0-29219 GCA_037355805.1 Ixodes ricinus
TAGACGAAGTTTAATTTCTCGAAGCAACGTGAAAAGAAGCGGGGACACAATGCGCTTTGACATTATTGATAATCTCGGTGGGCGTTCCCTTCTCCTGCACGGGACCCGACCGACGTCGTTCGGACAACACGCGAGGTGGGCACCCACAGCAGGCCCCTTTCATGCCGCGGCAAACAAACACTCCCGCCAAGTCCTTCTTCTCACGGCAAATGAGCTTTTCGCGTTCTCGGCGTTGTTTGACGCGGCGGCTGCGACTGCATGCGAGGCTCCCATTGCGCAAGACCGGTTCGCGACGTTGCGGCAAGAAGCGGCGGCCGAAACGAAATAAAGAGAAATTCTGACGAATGGCATTCCTGCCGAAACAACGTTTTCGCTCGCTCCTAATGGACGCAATTATCATATTCCCGCGGGGAGGATTCGGCTCTGCTCCCGCGCAGCTCTCGATCCTGGCTTCTGATTAGAAACTTCCTTTTTGCTCCTCATTCAATCTAGACTTAATCGCGCTCGTTTTTCTGTCTGGTTTCTGGAAGCTAGGCACAGAAACGGGCAGATTTCGAAGGGTAGAATTGGAAATAATTGGGAACTATACGGTGATAATTAACGATGGTAGTTAGAGTTCCTCGCGAAGGAGGCTAAGAACCTGGAAGCAGCAGTTCTGAAAAAGCGAAAATAATTTATTTGTTTCAGTATTTATGCTATTTCGGTGCGCCACGAACAGCTGAGTTTTTCCGTCGCCGTACGTCTCGATGAAGCTTTTATCCGGACTTGACAAGATTTTTGCATTCCGGGTGAACGAATGTTTCGCGAAAAACCGGGTGGTGGACGGTGCTTCGATCTCACCATTCAAGGCTTGCTCTATCTTCCAAGAAAGAGGGCTCTCACTTTCCAGGAAAGCTATATTGATGGCGTCGCTACACCGTGCATCTGGTTGTATTGTTAATCGTCGACGTCTGGACCTTAGGCGATGCAATCCCTGAAACTCAGAAATTTCTTGATCGCATAACGCTCATTTCCGAAGCGGATTCGCATGCCATGGAAACGTGTTCTTGAGGTTACTTTCGTCGCAATGCAGGAGCTCGCAGGGTGAAGCCGCCGTCCCGACTAATGAGAGTGAGTGAGTGAGAGCATTGCAGAAGCAGAGCCTTCTGCTATGCGAGGATCTGGTAGCGCACAGCATCAAAGAGCCATTTCTCGGGGAATCTGGTTGTCAGCGCACAGCTTTTGCAGCGGCGAGGACCCGAAACACACTTGTTCGCTCGGGAGAAGTGTGTTTCGGCATCTCGCCGCAGCGGGGCGCCAGTTGCGTGGCTCTCTTCTCATCCGTTGTCTGCCGCTCTACCTTTTTCATTTCGGCGGCCGCTTCTCGTGGCGATCTGCCTGGCTTTGTCAATATAGAGGAGGATATGGCAGAAGGTAAAACAGGACTGGTGGGAGTAGTTTCGGAAGTTTATGAGCTATGCGCCGAGAAACTGAGGGAGAGGAGGAAACGAGAGCGTGAGCTGCATTTTGTCTCCACTGCACTCGTCGAGCGCATTCGAACGCGGAACGCCGGCGTCGAACCAAAGCTCGGCGTTCATGACGTCCTCGCGCGCTCTCGCCTCCTGCCCTCTCTCAGTTTCTCGGTGCATCGTCACCTGCGCGATAAGAACGGAAGGGCTGTCCTTTTGTCCCGCCTCCAGCGCCCGCTTCTTACCTTCAAGTACACTTCGGCGTCTGGTTAACTTCGATCGTGCTTGTGCAGCAAAAAGCAGGACGGAAGGCTTCAAGTGTGTGCTGGACGATCTCCCTCCCAAAGAGACGCTCGGCGCCTCTTGTCAGTGACAAGCAACGAGGTAGAGGGGCTTAGAGTGATAAACTGGTAACCTAAAGTGACCCCCACCCGGCCGCCGCCATGTTGTACATTTTTGACCACTAGACAAGTGACCTTATAGTTTCACGCCTAGATTTTAACGAAGTACCGAGTACAAATAATTGCTTATTGATCTTTAATAACAGTACGGACGAGATAGGGTATTTTTCGTTTATTTTAGGTCCAAAATATACTTTTACGACGAAGGCTCGGGCAGCTTCGCAATGGCTCCGCTAGATGCCGTCAGCCTCGGTGCAGTATTTTGGGTTTTCGTCGGAGCTAGACAGTGATCTCTGGGGCTAACAGTATTGAAAAATAGTTTATCATGTTTTTTTACAGCGATCGCAATACAAATCTCGGCTCAGTTTTGCGTAAAAGCCTCAGGATTTGGTACGGTCACGTGTCTAGTGATCAAAATTTTACATGGCGGCAGCCAGGGGGCGGGAGTTACTTTTGCCTGGTAAACGGGATACCAGTTTATCGCTCTAAGCTCCTCTACCTCGTTGGTGACCAATGTACCCGCGTAACCGTCGGTCGTTCGTACTCGTAAAAGAGAAAAGTAAATATCTCAAGAAAACCAAGTTCCCAGGTTGAGGAACCGCGGTGGAAGGGTCTTATTTTCGGCGTCTGATCTACAGCACTAATGACTCGTTGAATCTACCTGTTGTTCGTAGTCGCCGGTGTAATACAATCGCTGTCACCATTTTTTTTTTTTTTTCGCGTGTGTTGCTTTGGGGAGACGCGACAGGGACTTCCCGTCTCTCGGACAAGAGAGCAGCGACACCGCGCGGTGGGAAGAGGCTCTCGAAGGACGGGAAGCGTCGCCCCTCTCCTCTTCCCACCTGCATGGGAAAGCCGACCCGCTGATCGCCTAATGGTGTCCTTATTAGACGCCATGCCCCGGCGGCAGACACCGGCGCCGCGACGAAGAAGAAAGACCCCGAGGAGAGCGGCGCGAACCGGGGACGGCCGATTTATGCGCTTTTGTTCCCCCTGGCCTAATTCGATGATCCGTCCTGGGTGTCCGCGGACGACAGCAGCCTCCCGTTCTCGGGGTGGCCGCGATGAAGTCATTAAAGGCGCCCGTGCACGCGGGCAATTGACCACCGGCGCCCCGACCGACAGCTCGCTGACCGGTGCGGGTAGCTACGACAACGCTGGTCCTCTCCGCAGATAATAAAAAAAAAAAAAGAACTCGGCGATGGGGACTTTGCGAGGGACAGCGGTGCAGATTCGCGCTGGCGTGTCCGTCCATTTCCGCGCGTCGTTGCCTCGACTCTAATTCCTACCGGAGCCACGAGAGCTGTCCGACCGTTCTGTATGGGACTCCGCAGTTTGCCTACTCTCCCCTCTCGGTTGGGGTGCGCGCGGTAATTGTCACGTAATGACTCCGCTGGACCTGCTTGTATCTTTTTTTTATCTTCGTTTCGCGTGGTAGGGGGTTGTTGCCACGTCTTCGCTTTTTTCGTTGCCCATCGTGTTGTTTGTTCATTTATTTATTCTAATGGCCGCGCGCGGTATATCGCTCGGCGTCGTTTTTCGTTCGTCAACGTTGTTGTTGCCCTTTTTTGCTGCTTTTGTGACAGGTCGTGCGTGCTCACGCCGGCTGGACTAATGAAGTTGTGAGCGGAGCCTAATTTGGAATTCAGCGCGTCCCTTTTATGTATGCGGGCTTCATGTTTGGGTTCGGTCTTCTGCCGAGACGAAGGCTGGCTTGAGGTCGTCATAACTGGCGGCTTTGGTAAAGCTTGTTTTATTTTTTTTTTATGTTTTCCTGTGAATTTTGGATCTCGTGTGGCCACGTTTTTCGTGAACTGTGTAGAGCGTCAAGCGCATACTAAAGGACGCGCTTCATTTTTCAGCCACGATGCTTCCGACCAGCGTATTCGTAGATTGAGCATTTTTAGTTTCATCAGGATAGATATAAAACCTTTCCAGCCCCACGGTGACGACGCTGCAGAAACAAAAGTGTTTGCTAAACCAATTCAATAACTCAAGGGGACATAATGTTCTCATAGGTGGAATGCTCAGCTTCCATACCCTAGTAGTAGCGACATTTTGAGAGTTCCCGACGGGCATGACGATTCAGGTTTAAGGATAAGCATAGACATCTAGTACAGTAGCAGAATGAACTTGAAGGCGCCATTTCCTTCCCGTCAAATGCCCTTCGTCATATATCCTGGTCGAAACGAGCGTCGTTGATGTCCCCATATCTGGTGGTGCTGTCTCTGCTCGTACTTTTTATCGGTAAATAAATAACCTTTTGATATTACCCAAAGGTATTTTTGCGTGATACATCAGATGATGGATCATCGTCGTGGTCACTTCATCGTCCTGGTCATTTGTATTGTTCTAATAGAGCAGATCTCTCGAGTAGACATATTTTGACAAGCTCCGCTGGCGTATTTCTTCACAATATTAGGAGTTCCCCAATCTACTCGCGATTCTCTGAGCTCGCGAAGGTCGTTATGGTTATGCTTTCGTTTATCCCGGATGACGCTTCGCAAGGACAAAGCCCTAGAGAACGGGCGTGATTTGACTGCAGCTCTTCGCAGAGGGCTGCAACCAAAACTCCGTGGAGTTGATTCACCGACTCCAGCGAGCTCGCGGCGGGAACAAACGCTCTTCCGAGGCGTGGTTGACGTTCGGGTGACTTCTGCTCAGCCCGGGACCGCGGCATTCGCCGAGCGTATCGCCCTTTCTCCCTGTCTGTGTGTGGAGGCAGTAGAGAGCCCTGCCCGAGTCGTTCCGCAGACTGCAAGCGATACCGGGTGTCCTCCTAATGAAATCTCGGCGAGTCTTCGCGTGGGCCGCGGGGAGGGCTGCCATCGCTTTTGCGGCTCAGCCCGGTTTTTGCGCCCTTTGGACCGCATTCCTTCGTGCGGACGCACCAGTCGCTCCTCGAGATTGACATGCCGACGTAGGTGTGTGGACACGCAGAGAGAAAACATCAGCCTCCGGCTGCCACGAACGATACGGTGGTCCTTCGTTGTCGTAGTAGCGTTGATCATTTGTTTAGTTTGCGGCCTCCAACGTTTACGTCCAAGGTTACCGTATTTGCAATTGCCGAATTCGTTTACTCTTCGAAACTTCAGAGTATATCCTGCACCGGAATGCACTCGGTGCGTCAATTGTTGTTCCTGCATGCTGTAATCAGTTGAACCAATGAGAACAGTGGTCGGTATCGTGCTCTAATAGCAGCGAAGCAAGTGGAGCATCACATTAATCGCTCTCATCAATGGTTGAACTGATTGATATAATGAACAATAATCGGGGTTTCGGGTGCATCATGGTGGGGCGTCCCGCGGCAGCTCCTGAGAATGCCCAGCTCCTGATCCGCGGGCTATCGCAGCTTTCTGGTACCCAATTCACTTGTCCATTCATATGCAAAGCCGCAGTCACTTCAGTTTGGGGCACCTGTCGTGAGTGAGAATTGATGTTATTCATAAATGACAGAGAGACAAAAATAAAGAGAGAGAAAGAAAGTAGAGGTGTCGGGACAAGTACTTGAACTATGTTCGCGTCGCAAGTTTTCCTGCAGTCCTTGTTAAGGTGAGGCAATGTACGCAATAGAAAGTGCTTTGAGACATACAGACGTGGAGATTTTGAAACATACTTCTTGTCTAAGTTGCTAAAATTACAACTCATCGTCCGAAAAACCAAAAATAGAAATTACACAAGTTTGATCATGGTGAAAAAGACCAGGAAGCACTAAATATGCACAAACTACAGACGCCTACCTATTTATTATTTCTTTTTCATTTGTTTTATTAGATTGGAATGTTTATTTTATTTCTGACTCGATAATATTAGCAGAGAAACTAGATTATTTTATGGGCCACGTGACGTCGATTTCCCCGCTAAATTTGGCGAAGAAACTTGATTGTGTAACCCTCCCACAGTGCCACTCGTTCATGACGCTCGTTCAAGACGCTCGTTCATAACGATCTTCTAATGGAAAACGACCCACGAAACACCATTCTGCGTTGAAAGTAAAATCTTCTAAATGTGCCGATACGCGCCGGGAGCAGGGACACGTGATTTCCGCTCTTTTTTCCCGGGCAGCGTGTCGCCGCGACTCGCAGCCTCCCCGAGCTCGGCAAAGCGCGTGCGGGCGTTTGCCGCTGACGCAGCTGTCGCGGGCCGAGTGCAGAGTCAACGCGGCGAAGGGCGGCCGGAAGCCAGGTGGACCGGGCAGCCGAGTGGACCGCGCCTCCGCTCCGGGTTTCCGAGGTGGACCGAAACGACAGCAACACGCGCCCCACAGGCTACAACATTCCAGAGCGCGGGCGCACTTTAGCGTCTCAATCCCGACCCTAGCCCGGAGCAGTCACGCGGCGTAGATCCCGGCTGGCTGGTTGGTGCATCGGGCTAAAACCTAATGTGTACTTGGGGATCATGCCCAACGGCTCCGGTATGGACCCTGGCCCGTGCTCTACTCAAAACAACAATAATGGCCTTCCTTTTGATTTAGACTTGTGCCCGTTACTTGAAAAATGTAATGGATTACAATTTACAGTTACAAATTACCGAGCCTCAACTGCAATGAATTACCGTTACAAATTACTTCCTCTGACAAGTAACGGACTACTTTACTCGTGACGTTACCAATTACTTTCACGTTACTTTTCCCGTACACTTATCGAGAAAACAAGAGAAACAATTTTGGTGGGTTTTCAAAAATGTTCCGCAACTCTACTTTCGATTTCTCGTACTCGCTCACTATATTAGTCCTTGTAAAAAATTACACTAGTACACTTCAGACTGCTTACGTGTAGGAAGGCGAAAGCCAGTCAAGGACGACCTTATGGACGACTTCTAGGACGACGTCGAGAACGACGCCTAGAGGATAGCGTCAAGAACGGCATCTAGGACGACGTCAAGAACAACGTCTAGGACGACATCCAGAACGACCTCTAGACGATCTCAGAGACGATGTCAAGGAGACCTCTGATCTAGAGACGACGTTGGACAACATCGGGAACGACGCCTAGAGGACGACGTTCTACGGACGACGTCGAGAACGACGCCTAGAGGATAGCGTCTAAGAACGGCATCTAGGACGACCTCAAGAACAACGTCTGGACGACATCCAGAACGACCTCTAGACGATCTCTAGAGACGACGTCAAGGACGACCTCTAGGACGATCTCAAGAGACGACGTCTAGGGCGACGTCGGGAACGACGCCTAGAGGACGACGTCAGGACGACTCGAGAACGACGCCTAGAGGATAGCGTCAAGAACGACATCTAGGACGACCTCAAGAACGACGTCTAGGACGACATCCAGAACGACGCTCTAGGGACGACTCTCAGAGACGACGTCAAGGACGACGCTCTAGGACGATCTCAGAGACAATGTCTAGGACGACGTCGGGAACGACGCCTAGAGACAACGTCTACGACGACGTCAAGGACGACGTCAGAGGATGACGTCAAGAACGACATCTAGGACGACGTCAAGAACGACGTCTAGGACGACATCGAGAACGATCGGACGATCTCAGAGACGACGTCAAGGACGACCTCTAGGACGACTTCTAGAGACGACGTCTAGGACAACGTCGGGAACGACGCCTAGAGGACGACGTCTAGGACGACGTCGAGAACGACGCCTAGAGGATCGACGTCAAGAACGACATCTAGGACGACGTCAAGAACGACGTCTAGGACGACATCCAGAACGACCTCTAGGACGATCTCAGAGACGACGTCAAGGATGACCTCTAGGACGATCTCAGAGACAACGTCTAGGACAACGTCGGGAACGACGCCTAGAGGACGACGTCTAGGACGACGTCGAGAACGACGCCTAGAGGATAGCGTCAAGGACGACATCTAGGACGACCTCAAGAACGACGTCTAGACGACATCAGAACGACCTCTAGGACGATCTCAGAGGACGACGTCAAGGATGACCTCTAGGACGACCTCAGAGACAACGTCTAGGACAACGTCGGGAACGACGCCTAGAGGACGACGTCTACGACGACGTCGAGAACGACGCCTAGAGGATAGCGTCAAGAACGGCATCTAGGACGACCTCAAGAACAACGTCTAGGACGACATCCAGAACGACCTCTAGGACGATCTCAGAGACGACGTCAAGGATGACCTCTAGGACGATCTCAGAGACAACGTCTAGGACAACGTCGGGAACGACGCCTAGAGGACAACGTCTACGACGACGTCGAGAACGACGCCTAGAGGATGAGCGTCAAGAACGGCATCTAGGACGACCTCAAGAACAACGTCTAGGACGACATCCAGAACGACCTCTAGGACGATCTCAGAGACGACGTCAAGGATGACCTCTAGGACGATCTCAGAGACAACGTCTAGGACAACGTCAGGAACGACGCCTAGAGGACAACGTCTACGACGACGTCGAGAACGACGCCTAGAGGATAGCGTCAAGAACGGCATCTAGGACGACCTCAAGAACAACGTCTAGGACGACATCCAGAACGACCTCTAGGACGATCGTCAGAGACGACGTCAAGGATGACCTCTAGGACGATCTCAGAGACAACGTCTAGGACAACGTCTGGGAACGACGCCTAGAGGACAACGTCTACGACGACGTCGAGAACGACGCCTAGAGGATAGCGTCAAGAACGGCATCTAGGACGACCTCGAGAACAACGTCTAGGACGACATCCAGAACGACCTCTAGGACGATCTCAGAGACGACGTCAAGGATGACCTCTAGGACGATCTCAGAGACAACGTCTAGGACAACGTCAGGAACGACGCCTAGAGGACAACGTCTACGACGACGTCGAGAACGACGCCTAGAGGATAGCGTCAAGAACGGCATCTAGGACGACCTCAAGAACAACGTCTAGGACGACATCCAGAACGACCTCTAGGACGATCTCAGAGACGACGTCAAGGATGACCTCTAGGACGATCTCAGAGACAACGTCTAGGACAACGTCGGGAACGACGCCTAGAGGACAACGTCTACGACGACGTCGAGAACGACGCCTAGAGGATAGCGTCAAGAACGGCATCTAGGACGACCTCAAGAACAACGTCTAGGACGACATCCAGAACGACCTCTAGGACGATCTCAGAGACGACGTCAAGGATGACCTCTAGGACGATCTCAGAGACAACGTCTAGGACAACGTCGGGAACGACGCCTAGAGGACAACGTCTACGACGACGTCGAGAACGACGCCTAGAGGATAGCGTCAAGAACGGCATCTAGGACGACCTCAAGAACAACGTCTAGGACGACATCCAGAACGACCTCTAGGACGATCTCAGAGACGACGTCAAGGATGACCTCTAGGACGATCTCAGAGACAACGTCTAGGACAACGTCGGGAACGACGCCTAGAGGACAACGTCTACGACGACGTCGAGAACGACGCCTAGAGGATAGCGTCAAGAACGGCATCTAGGACGACCTCAAGAACAACGTCTAGGACGACATCCAGAACGACCTCTAGGACGATCTCAGAGACGACGTCAAGGATGACCTCTAGGACGATCTCAGAGACAACGTCTAGGACAACGCTCGGGAACGACGCCTAGAGGACAACGTCTACGACGACGTCGAGAACGACGCCTAGAGGATAGCGTCAAGAACGGCATCTAGGACGACCTCAAGAACAACGTCTAGGACGACATCCAGAACGACCTCTAGGACGATCTCAGAGACGACGTCAAGGATGACCTCTAGGACGATCTCAGAGACAACGTCTAGGACAACGTCGGGAACGACGCCTAGAGGACAACGTCTACGACGACGTCGAGAACGACGCCTAGAGGATAGCGTCAAGAACGGCATCTAGGACGACCTCAAGAACAACGTCTAGGACGACATCCAGAACGACCTCTAGGACGATCTCAGAGACGACGTCAAGGATGACCTCTAGGACGATCTCAGAGACAACGTCTAGGACAACGTCAGGAACGACGCCTAGAGGACAACGTCTACGACGACGTCGAGAACGACGCCTAGAGGATAGCGCCAAGAACGGCATCTAGGACGACCTCAAGAACAACGTCTAGGACGACATCCAGAACGACCTCTAGGACGATCTCAGAGACGACGTCAAGGATGACCTCTAGGACGATCTCAGAGACAACGTCTAGGACAACGTCGGGAACGACGCCTAGAGGACAACGTCTACGACGACGTCGAGAACGACGCCTAGAGGATAGCGTCAAGAACGGCATCTAGGACGACCTCAAGAACAACGTCTAGGACGACATCCAGAACGACCTCTAGGACGATCTCAGAGACGACGTCAAGGATGACCTCTAGGACGATCTCAGAGACAACGTCTAGGACAACGTCGGGAACGACGCCTAGAGGACAACGTCTACGACGACGTCGAGAACGACGCCTAGAGGATAGCGTCAAGAACGGCATCTAGGACGACCTCAAGAACAACGTCTAGGACGACATCCAGAACGACCTCTAGGACGATCTCAGAGACGACGTCAAGGATGACCTCTAGGACGATCTCAGAGACAACGTCTAGGACAACGTCGGGAACGACGCCTAGAGGACAACGTCTACGACGACGTCGAGAACGACGCCTAGAGGATAGCGTCAAGAACGGCATCTAGGACGACCTCAAGAACAACGTCTAGGACGACATCCAGAACGACCTCTAGGACGATCTCAGAGACGACGTCAAGGATGACCTCTAGGACGATCTCAGAGACAACGTCTAGGACAACGTCGGGAACGACGCCTAGAGGACAACGTCTACGACGACGTCGAGAACGACGCCTAGAGGATAGCGTCAAGAACGGCATCTAGGACGACCTCAAGAACAACGTCTAGGACGACATCCAGAACGACCTCTAGGACGATCTCAGAGACGACGTCAAGGATGACCTCTAGGACGATCTCAGAGACAACGTCTAGGACAACGTCGGGAACGACGCCTAGAGGACAACGTCTACGACGACGTCGAGAACGACGCCTAGAGGATAGCGTCAAGAACGGCATCTAGGACGACCTCAAGAACAACGTCTAGGACGACATCCAGAACGACCTCTAGGACGATCTCAGAGACGACGTCAAGGATGACCTCTAGGACGATCTCAGAGACAACGTCTAGGACAACGTCGGGAACGACGCCTAGAGGACAACGTCTACGACGACGTCGAGAACGACGCCTAGAGGATAGCGTCAAGAACGGCATCTAGGACGACCTCAAGAACAACGTCTAGGACGACATCCAGAACGACCTCTAGGACGATCTCAGAGACGACGTCAAGGATGACCTCTAGGACGATCTCAGAGACAACGTCTAGGACAACGTCGGGAACGACGCCTAGAGGACAACGTCTACGACGACGTCGAGAACGACGCCTAGAGGATAGCGTCAAGAACGGCATCTAGGACGACCTCAAGAACAACGTCTAGGACGACATCCAGAACGACCTCTAGGACGATCTCAGAGACGACGTCAAGGATGACCTCTAGGACGATCTCAGAGACAACGTCTAGGACAACGTCGGGAACGACGCCTAGAGGACAACGTCTACGACGACGTCGAGAACGACGCCTAGAGGATAGCGTCAAGAACGGCATCTAGGACGACCTCAAGAACAACGTCTAGGACGACATCCAGAACGACCTCTAGGACGATCTCAGAGACGACGTCAAGGATGACCTCTAGGACGATCTCAGAGACAACGTCTAGGACAACGTCGGGAACGACGCCTAGAGGACAACGTCTACGACGACGTCGAGAACGACGCCTAGAGGATAGCGTCAAGAACGGCATCTAGGACGACCTCAAGAACAACGTCTAGGACGACATCCAGAACGACCTCTAGGACGATCTCAGAGACGACGTCAAGGATGACCTCTAGGACGATCTCAGAGACAACGTCTAGGACAACGTCGGGAACGACGCCTAGAGGACAACGTCTACGACGACGTCGAGAACGACGCCTAGAGGAGGAAACTGGCGTATTTGCGTGGGCAGCCACGTTTGCCTGCGGAAGCCGCTGTAGATGTAGACGCTGCTGCCGATGTCGAGGACGTAGATGTAGGCGACGTCGCCTCACACTCCATCGCACGAAGTAGACAACGAGCAGAGGTCCGAAGCGCACGGCGCTCCTCATCTCTGCTCGTTGTCCGAAGCGCACCTCTTGCGCTTCGGAGAACGAAGCACAAACGAAGTTCGAAGCGCACCTTTTGCACATGGCGCTCCGGCGGTGACATCACTATGATGACATAAGAAGACGCTTGTTGACATCACGCTGATGACGCTTGTTGACGTATTTTTATGGCCATCTTTCTAGCACAACAACGCCGACGCCGCTTGTTTTTCAATTAATGTGACAAGTGAGGTCGTCCTAGAGGTCTAGGACGACTTCTAGGACGACCGCAAGGACGACGCCAAGGTAATGGGACAAGTACGGGTCGTCCATTGGGCGGCGCGTGCCGCGCAATCGTGTTCTTATGACCATTTACTCTGATTTTTCGCTCCATGGGAAAAGTATAAGGCTTTCGCCTTAGAATAAAATATTGTATTTAAGATAAAGTCACCCGTAAGCTGACGAGGCAGCGAAAGCTGCAAACACGCCCGCCATCCCGCTAGCCTACGGCGACCGGAATTGATCCCTGGAATTCTGCGGACGAAGCTACAAGCGGTGCGAATGCTAAGTAGCAGCGTCTACCTCCGCAGGGAGATTCCGAGATCAGGAACCGACCTACGAAAGTTCCCTTTTGAGACGCGCCTTTCAGGCGTGAGCGCAACGACTCAAAGCTGCGGTCTCGTGCCTGGCGCTTTGACGCACTGTCGGCTTATGCGTGAACGGATATAGTTGCATGCAGTATTCAAAAGTGCATGGGCTGAAAAACTGCGTGGGCCACATGCGTTGTCTGCTTGGTCTTTGTTTTTCGCATATTTGTATATGCCTCGCACGTTTTTATAGTGGTTCTAGTGACCGGTCATACAAAAAATCGTTTTATTTTTGGTTATTCTCCTGTTCATACTGATATTTCTTTTTAACTTCCAACTTTTATGCTGCTGAATTGCCGGCTCATATTGCTCGATGTATTATGTTCATATTTAAAAAATAAAAAAGAATGTAACGAGTAATCAAAGTAATCCGTTACATTATTTTGTAATGAAATTACACTACAAATTACTGCCGTAAAAAGTAACGGCTATTACAAAGACTAACGGATTACAGTAATTCGTTACTTGTAACGTTACTTGAGTCTACTCTGATCTACCAAAATAATGGCGAATACCTGTGCCAATAGGCACACGTATTTCGGCATACGATCTAAAACGAATGCCTCCACGCCTTTTATCACCCTGAAACCGCATGTATCTCGAAGCGCAATGCCGATAGCCCTTCTCGTTGACTGAATGTATTCAAAATTGAGGAACGAGTGATATTACGAGTGTGTTGCGGTGCAGCCTTCACTCATGAACTTTTCAGAGTTCATGCGCATGCGTAACGTTTTGCGTTCCACGGCGAGGCGCCTTGGCGCGCCGTGCTTCAAGTTTGACCAATACACGGGCCGCTTGAACCTTTAAATGTCTTCCGTGTTTTTTTTTCTCGTTTTTTTTTAGCAGTGCGTGGTTAGGTGGCTTTGTTGAACTTTTACGGGATCTTCTCCGCAGCTAAAATTGCGTCCTGTGATTGTGGCTTGGAAGAGTTGTACGCGAGCATAAAGTACCAGTTTTCGTTTCTAACGTTTACAACGTTTTCACTGCCACGGAAGCAATGCGTTAAAGTGCGAGATTATAAAAACCGCCAAGCTACTGAGAAAAAGAAAACCAAAGGTACTCAAAAAAGTTGCATTTAAGTTTAAAAAAGATATGCTATAGCGAACGGCGTGCCTGAAGCATACGCCTGAGCGCAAGGCGTCGACGCAAGGCGTTGCGTCTGTGTGAGGGTCCTTTAACTCGTTAGTAGCCTTTGCTGCGGTCCACGCCAAGGTGAGGCCGAGTACTGCAGTTGTCGGGCCCGTCGCCCCGCAGAACACCGCCTCATCACCGCGGCGACTCAGCTACAGCTCTACCTCGTCTTGTGGCATGCCCGCCGCCACGATACCGGGGAAACCTGGTCACGCCATCCGGGGATTAGCGGCAACGCAGCGGCTGTCACGGTTTCCTTGGCCCTCTAATTGGTGCGCATTCTGATGAGCCCTCTCGAGAAACGACGCGTATGGATGTCAGAATTCCTCCCGCAGGGTTCATCGAGGGCGCTCGCGACGAATGCGGTCGCGGTTCTATCTCTCCGTTTCGCCTTGACTAATCAAACTGAGAAATCTACGGCCCCGGCAGATCAATCGGAGCGTCGCAGCGAGCCCACGTGACAATGTATTGTCCTAGAGCAGTGGTCTCAAACTCATTTGAGTGTAGGGGCCAGATATCCCACACCTGAGACCGAGGGCCATCGCATGATAGGAAGGGGGGGGGGGGGGGGGCGGGGGGAGGGGGTCGTTCAGGAGATTTTAACGAGAACAAAAAATTGGGCTGTGTGTATGTTTATACAGCCTAGAACTTGGTCTGCCTCCAAGGGCGACGAGTCTCCCAGCTGTAGATGAGCAATTTAGCCAGTGCAGTACAAACCGCTAGCCTGGGGTCTTTAACGTGCACCACGCAGTAGTGATACACGACCGCACGCCGGTACGATGCTCATCCAGATCGAAACGGGCAGGGGCGGGAATCGAACCCAGTATCCTGGGTTCTGCAGCGCGAGCTTTCGCTCCACGTGCTCCGAGCTGGTGTGTGCTAAACCACTCGGCCACCGATTTTTTTTTTTCTTTATTGTCGGCCACCGATTTCCCTTTAACGAGGAACAAACCTCGGGTGTATTATGCTTTTTGGAAACTCGCTAGTGACGTCTTTAGATTTGATTTTTTAAATTACTACTTTGGGCCCCGGCCAGATGTGATAACATAAATTAAGATGACAAGCACCGCCAACGAGCTGGCATTATTAAAGGGCAACCCGGCCAAAACTCAAATTGAAATAAATTACTGGTATCGCTGTAGTGACACAAAATACGACCCCAGCTAAAATATTACGTCCGGGGGACGCGGATTCTTAACTAATGCCGATAATAAAGATGCGACCCGCCGCAAGCCGCTGCTCCTTAGCGGGCGGCCAGCGGGTTGCCGATCGCTAAAGCAACATTGGGCCATGACGCCAGTATCGTTCTCTTTTTTCCTCCGGCCCGGGCGTTGCGCGGAGTGCGCTTCTTTGAGCCGCTACCACCGCTGCTTCGGCTTGTGATTGGCGTGTTTAGCCGTTGCTTTATCTGTAGCCCGTGTAGCTTCGGTATAGCCTTTTGTTTATTTGCTTGTGAGGACTCCAAGACTCGTTTTATGCGAGCATTTCGGTGCGCCCAAGACTGCCCAGCTGTTCCTCGAAAGATGCGCGCTGCGCAACCCGGAGGTGCTTTTTCGCAGGAGTTTCCAACGGAGCATGGAAAGTGCGCGGGGGAACGCTGTTCGACGAGTGGAATTTGGAACTTCGGCTTTACGCGCCCGAGGAAAAAGAACGAAAAACAGACGTGTGCAGCCAGCACGACGTGTGTTCGGGCGCCGCGGCCCACGCCGGAGAGCCTCAATGCTTCGTGTCTGGAACTGACCCGCAGCGCGAAGCGAGACGGCCCCCAGTACTGTAGTACGTCACTGGCAGCGCGGCGTGGAGCAACGCCCGCTCCATCCACGGAGCCCCGATGACAACATAGGCCTGGCGGCGAGTACGGAAGACCGCACGCACGGCAGCGGCCGCCGATTACGGCACCGAACGAGTTCACGGATTTTCCAGTCGCTAGCTTTTAGGTATACGCACTAATCTTGCTACATATGCCACGCATGCAGAATTAAAACAAAGTCGGCTTACCTCTCTATCTTTAGACGGCTAGCACAACAGAGGCAGAGTGCCGCTCGGCCTGCGTTATAGAGATCATACATACTAATCTAAGAAGGAAAAGGTCCGCCATTTTCCCATGCATTCTGGCTGCCGCAAGCGGCGGAGCATGCAGGCAGACCCTCGGGGGCTTACACATGGTTACCAACTGCCTTCGGATATACGAATATAATTATATCATCAGTGCAGTTTCATGAACTTCAACAATCCGCGAACTTATTGGTGGAAAGATATTCGCGTTCCTTTCGAAGCTTTCTTTTTGCATAGCGCGCAGATGTACACATCGCGACACTTTTAAGCGCGAACACAACATCGGCGCATTTTCGCCTTTTACTTCCAAATAACATTAGCGAGCACGAAATTTTATCGCTTACGTTATAGAACTAAATGAGCTCGTTCCGTAGCAATAATAACTTGGATGACGTCCCTTGGTTTCAAAAAGAAAAATTTGAAAAACCAGCGATCGCTTGTTCGCGTTAACAGTGTCGCGCTCTGTACGGCCTCGCGTCAACCGCGCAACCACCAGATTTCCGAGATTTCGACAGAAGGGAAGTTAATGTAGCGTAATGAGTAGATTGATTTTTATAAGTGTTAAAATAGCTTAGAATTTAGTTTACAACGTTAAATTATCACTGTTTATATTGCTGAGAGTTTTCAGTCTTCGCGATTACCATTGCGACTGTTGTCCTTCAGCTGGCAACATTGCTTTCTTTCTCTCGTGTTCTGTCGTTCTCTTTCGCGATCTTTCCACCGGGACCCCGGGTGTCGGCGCACGGGATTCGCCACTCCTCTCACTCCACCTTTACCCCGCCTGGCCTGCGTACTCGTTGAACGAGAACGATCCTGACGTCACGTTCACATAGCGGCTGATTTCCTGTGTTGCCGGGGCCTAGAGCGGCTAGTTTCGGTTTTGTTGGCCGCGCCCCATGCAAAACTTTGAGGCGTCGATATCTTTAAAACTACGCACAATAACGAGAAAAAAAATTACACCTTGCAATTCAGGGACAATGACTGTCACTAAAAACAGTCATAATCTCAAAATCGAAAGTGTGGACCGGAGCTATAGAACAGGAAAGCAAGTACACAGTCGTTCCTGTTGCTCAATTCACTCACGAATTAACCAAGCTCAACATGTCTCAAAACAATTAGTTAATTTGACAGTTCTTGCTTTCCTGGCGATTTTTATTACAACATTCTGAACAAATACTTGTCTTTTAATTATGATATTTTCTGAAGGCTCTAATTTCCGAGCTCGTAGCTTTACCTTTGGCAGCTGCTCAGTGCTGATCGAGAGTTCGCGCAGCCGAGATGCATCCTTCAACGAATAGCTCGCGCTTGCGGCCCAGTAGCCGAACTGTTCTACATTTAAAAAAAAAGCATGCGAAGTCAAAAATAAAGCGAAACCAACGGCAAAAGATCACTGTTCATCTATTCACACATGTGAATAGGTGAAAAGAGCAGAGGCTACTTTTCGAGCGAAAATGAATCTACGAGATGAGGTCACTCTGGCGCATGCCATTTCTAGCGCTCGGGACATAGGAACCGGGACTCGTAGACGGTTGCCTGCGGGCCGCGTACCAGCGAGTGCGGCCCGCGGGCCGCGTGTTTGAGACCCCTGTCCTAGAGCATTCCTCATGCGGAGAGTTGTTACGTGCTTCGCTCTGTCGCTCAGTTGTTGGCTCGAGGAGGACGTAGCGTTCGCTCTTGGCCAAGTTACGCTAAAACGTAGTGTAGACGAACCCGCCGATAGGTTGAGCGAGCGTGGCAGAGTATGCCTTCTTGTATAATCGCGCGCTGCGAATAGTCATATGCGGCTCAAATACGCGCCGTCTGTACCCGTCTCGGGCTTTGAATTACAGACACACATCGGTCGATTTACAAAAACCGATAGTGTTCTTCGAACCGCCAACCCAGAAAATTGTGTATTCAAATACCTCCGACCTGCTCGTTCAAAGCCAAATGAGTCAAGTGCATTTTTGTTCTCTAGTTCTTTTACTGAAGATAATGGTCGGGGTAATGCGCCCGTGCAAGAAATACATGTGATCAGTGGCGTCACAAGGGGGTGCGGGGGGGGGGGGGGGGGCGGACCGCCCCGGGTGCAGCAGCTCCGGGGGGTGTCGCGACGGGCCAGTGGGGGGGGGGGGGGGGGTTGCGGGCGGGCGACGAGCCGGGGGGGGGGGGAGTTGCGGCGGGCGACGAGCGGGGGGGGGGGGGAATGGAGGTGGGCGAAGAGCCGGGGGGGGGGGGGGGGTGTCGCCGCGGGGCCGCCGCCCGGGTGCCGCTGACCCTAGTGACGCCACTGCATGTGATGGCCTCGAAATACATTTTATTTTCATTTTCAGTTTGCTCAGCTCAAGGTCATTTTTACGCAAGCATCGCGTAGGTGGGGATTTGTATTGAAAAAAATGCAGAAGTGCAAAACAATGACAGACTGAACATCAAAGTCATGTTGACTAATTTCAACACGGTAAGCATATAGTTGGGTGCATTGAAGCATGATAAAATTTCCACATTCTGTCGTAATCTCAAAAGCAATCTTTGCATTTACTCTTAAATAGCAGCTCGTCGCGTTCGGTCGTCATGGGGATTGGGAAAGCGTTCCAATCGGAAATGATCGAGACCAACGGCGATGAGGAAAACAGATTATAGTACGGGATGCAAAGGGTTCCAATTTCTGTTCAATTCTTGCTAATATATGCGCTGCAAGTCTGCAGCATTACTATCTGAAAGCAGAGTCGCTGTGATGAATACGACGAAAAAACACAGACGAGATATTTTTCTTCGTATCTCTAGAGGAGACAGGCCCAGATTTTGTTTTAAATGCGTACGTCACACTCGTTTGATACGAGTAGTTGGCATAGATGAAAAGGGAGACTTTATATAGAACAGCTTGCAAACTTTTGATGAGATAACTTTGACGCTAACTCCAGATCATATTTGCGTATTCTATAGATTTGGAAGAATTATATCTTTGTAAGCTAGCAGGCGCGTACTCGTGGGTGCGTGACACAGCGTACGCCTTAGAAAACCAACTTTCTAGAGGCAATCAGTATGACATGACCAACGTGGTCGCTCCAGGTTAAGTGGTGCCTAAAGTAAACACCTGAGTATTTGGATGATGTGGTGGCTTCTAGTTCAAGCCACAGACTTTTTTATCGGGCCGATAGCACGTTTGTGTTTACTGTCACTTTCATTTGCCGGCATTTACTAGTTCAGCTACCATTTTAAGCACCACGCGCTAATTTTATTGAGGTCAGTCTTTAAAGCGATACTATATCCCCTAGTGGTACTTATTTTCCTATAAATGACGTAGTGATCCGAAAACAAACTAATTGTTGATGTTACGGTGGACGGAATGTCCTTGATTTATGTATATGAGGAATAGTTCGGGTCCAATAATGCTACCCTGTGGGACACCTAAGTTTAATTATTTATTTATTCATTTATTTTACCCTCGGGGCGTGGACAGTAGAGAGGAGGAAGTGGTTGCATAAATTATTGAAAACACAGACACACACACAGCAAAATACATTCAGTATCAATTTAAAAAAAACATTCCGAGGCTTTTTTTAAGAAAGGTAATGATTTAGTACCTTTTTAAAAAGGTCTCGCTATGTATTTTTTTTCCTTCTAATTGACACTGAATGTATTTTTAAATGACAAGAAGTTTAGATGAAACAGTATTATTTAACCTCACTGATTGAGTTCTTCCCCCAAAAATGGTGTAATCCAGTTCATGATGAAAGATTCAATTTAAAGGAGTGATAACTATAAAAGGCCTGATCATGGAGAACTGCATCAAATGCCTTTATGATGAAAGAATCAATTTAAAGGTGCGATTTCTTCAAAAGGAGGCGACCATGGAGAACTGCATCAAATGCAAAGTCTATGAAAATGACGTCTGTCTAGATGCCAGCATGAGCGTTCAAATGCAAATAACCGATAAATTGAAACAGTTGTGAAAGAAGGAAAGAATGTATGGAAACAAAGAAAGTTAACGAGATGAGAATAGATTATATAATCTAGAATTTTGCAAGGTACTTGCACTGTTCTTAAAACTACTTGTGTACAAAACATTGGTCAGCAGTAAAACTTAAGTATTCTTCCGCTATCTGGGACCCCGGCGCAACGCTTGCATCATCACTAGAAGCTGCTCAAAACCGTTCTGTTCGATTCATACTACGTAACTATCCCCGCACATCCAGTTTAACAGCAATGAAAATCACCCTAAGCTTGCTTGATTTCTCCTGCAGTAATAAAAATATCTCGCCTGTGTTTATTTCATAAGGTCTACCGCCATAATCAAAGCCTCCGTCAGCATATGATAACCGAACCAACTTACGTCTCATCGCGTGTTGATCATCAAAATAAAGTTGGCATCCGCAACTGTCGCACCTCACATTTTTATCAGTCTTTCGTACACATGATATCGCTGGACTGGAATCGCCTTCCCGCACCTACTGCCAGCTTAGCCGATAGCGCCGTATTCAAAAGCTGCACTTAGATAATATCTTTTTGGGGTTTGGTTAACAAAGTTTTGTTTCGATTAACAATGTTCCGTTTGGATTTTATGCTTACATGCCTAACTACTCTTTATACTTGTGTGCAATTAGGTCTGTATGCCCACTCCCCTCTATAATGTCTCCGGGCCCCTGGGGGAATAAATAAATAAGCACTGTAATGTTTGTTGTTATTCAGTTGAAGTTCCTATTTTAGTGCATGCGCCGACCCGTTGACGTCCAAGAAAGTTTGGGATCGGTCTGCGAAGATGTGATAGCAGCCATTTCATGTTTGAAGCGTCGCCTCAGACGTACACAACATTAGCCACTCACATTTCCGTAACGCCGTCGTTTTAATCAATCGTAATAAATATTATTATTATCAATACTAACTCAGAAATTGTTATTAGATGCAGCCATTACAGCCTATTTTTGTGTTTCTTTGTCTGCTAATTACTGTATTGCAACTCATAAAGGAATTGCATTTGATATCACCTAAATTCCCGTTGAAGAAACTGCCGTTTAGCAAGAGACACCTTAAGGAAATTTATGAATTTCAAGGGCCGTCCGCGTCATGGCCTTCTAAATGCTCAGAAACAGGGGCATTGACTTTAAGCACACCGAGAAAGCGCGCAGAATTGGTACAAAGGATTTTTTTCTCTCTCCAAAGAAAAGCTTCGCTGACGAACAAGGGGTCGTCGCCGGGTTCAAAGCGCTCTTGAAGTGCTACAGCCTCCGTCAATACGGAAGGCGGACAGCAAACGGCATCGGAAATAGAAAGCCGGCGCTCGGGCTCAGAATAGGGCTGTCGACGCCCATACTGCTTCTGTTGGAGAGGACGGGTCGCTCTGTCGCGACGCATTGTTTCGCAGAATGCCCAGAGAATTCCGCGTGAACGCTGCTTTCGGTAATCAGTATTTATACGCCCTAACAGCAACGAGTTTATGCTCCGCCTTGCCTGTATATTTCGTGTTTACCGCTTGTAGCACTGGCAAAAGTGCAAGCGCGAATCCAGTCCTCCAAAATGCATTGTTTTCACGAGCCCTCGTGCAAGCAACGAGCTTTCCAAATTTATGCGCCCACGGCTTTGCCTCCGCAAACGCAGCCCAGAACACTTGAGGTGCTTTCTAAAGTAGACCGTTCAACTGCAGACACTAGGCATAAACCATAAATAGACGTTATTTTTAGCCAGATCTACGACCTTTCGTGGTCCCGGACATAGCATGAACAGATTTTGTGGACCTCTGCGGCGTGCAGTAAATAATAATTGTGCTGTGTGCATGTTTATACAGCTGTAAGTTAGTCAGCCTTAATGAGCGTCTCGTGTCTCAGCTGTAGATGAGAAATTTATCCAGTGCACCATAACCGCTAGCCTTGCGTCTTTAACGTGCACCACACAGTACTAACACACGATCGTATGCCGGTATCATGCTCATGCAGATGGAAACACGCAGGGATGGGGATTGAGCCCAGGATCCCTGGGTTCTGCAGCGAAAGCTTTCGCTCCACGCGCTTCGAACAGCGTCGCGTTAACACGCTCGGCCACCCATCCCCCTGGTCTAGTGTGCCAATAAAAACTTTGCACTAGAACCTCTCGGTTTTTTACTTATTCATTTCTCTGTTCCCTTGCCTCTCGGGTTCTTTCCTTACTTTTCCCTTGCCTTGTTCCACCGTTCGGAAATTCTTTGTTGCACCGTCGTCTCACCCAATCCCAGGGCTCTTTTAGAAGCTTTCCTCTCAATGCGGTGTATTGGGTTGTCGAGCCACGTACGTTCCACGATGACGTGTCCTGGTGTTTATGTTCCCTCTCCACATGAAGTGCATGTTGTGTCGATCCCCTGGTATTTGGCTCTGAAAATTCGAATTCTCAGCACTTTTGTCCTTTAGCATTCTCAAAAACTTTCTACCTCTTCACCTGGGTTATAATTCGGCAGATTACTTTGCAAATGTAATTTAATTCCAATTACACCTGCTTTCCTTCAAAATTATTTAATTTCAATGAGAGTTGCCAGCACACAAAAATATTTAATTGAATTACACAAAACTTTTTTAAAACGGAACGCAATTCCTTCGCAATTGCTCTCTCTTGGCGACTAACCGACTTCACTGATGATGATGTGGTAGCCTTGTTTCGCCCTGAGATTTTTGTTTTTTCATTATAAATCTGGTTGTTGAGTATTTATTCAACGCCGTTTTATATTAATCACATTCTGCGACTTTTTTTCGCATGCTTTATTAATGGCTCAATATGAGAACTGAGGAACTCAGGTTTAAGTATCGTAAACTCGGTTGTTTTCCTATTTTGTAACACCACTAAGACTGTTAGTGATATTTTCATCAAGGTAGTCGAAGTTGAGAATAAGCCATTTAGAATAGAATAGAGGATCAAACTCCCAGTTGCTCTGGAAATAACTGACAGGAGTCGTGATAAGATAGAGCCTCCCTTTGTCCCGCGTCCCCTTTTCAAGCCTTTGCCCTTTTGTTCTGAGAAGCCAGTCATGTGACGTCAGTTGGCTTAGGGGAGTGGTGTAGCCGGATCTTGTGGTGCGCGAGGCCATCGAAGTCCGAATGGCTGGAATGTCGAGCACCGAGGCTCAGCGCGGAGGAGGGCAGCCAGATCTCCACAGTTGATATGGTCAAGGCAAAGCACACCCCACTACGGCTGGCAATGTTGGTGTTCTATTTGAGTAACGGAAACTATGGGTGGTACCCCGGCCAAGAGCAAACATTTTCGTTGCTCGTTGCTTCCTGGTGGTCCGGCTTTCACGAGTGCTTACCATGGAATCGGATAACAGCGCCGGACCGTCCGATCTAAAACGAACAAGATCAAGAAGGAAAAGTCACGTCAAGTCATTTTGCTCCGAGTGGTTGAGCTTGCCAGAGTTCAAGGGATGGCTAGAGGAACGCACCACAACTGAAGCCAAGCGCAAAGCCTGCGGTGTGATCGTCAGGTGCGGGAAAAGTGACCTCCACAAGGACAGCAGAACGGCTCAGCATGAAGCAGCTGTAAAAACCTTCAATGACACCACGTCGGTAACTAAGCTTTTTTGCATAAAGTCTGCGCTGAGAACGATCCCGTGAAGATCGCAGAGGTCAAAATGGCAGCCTTTTTTGCAGCGCATAACGTTGCATTCGAAACAGTGGATCATCTAATTCCGCTGTTGAAGGACATTTCAGAATCGAAGATACTGAATACTCTGAATACGACACCGTGGCCGGGGAGGAGGGACCCCATACCGCAGCGCCCTCCACGGCGACACGGGCCTAACTACTCCTGGTTCGAGGCTGGCTCCGAACACGATTTGTTCACTCGCTCCCCGCGGGAAGAGCGGCAAGTTGCATCACCTAAATGTGTTCTTCCACCGTGCGTGAGTCGGAATATCATCATAATCATCATCATCATTTATTTTCCTTGAGGGCCCCAGGGGGCATTATACAAGGGAGTGAACACAATAAAAACATCAACAAAAATAGTTAATAAAAAACACACTGTAACCTATACTTGTATTTCAGAAAGAAAGAGGTTAACGGCTGCAGCAAACTTGTTAGTGTCAGTCATGTTTACAATGAGGTCAGGTAATGAGTTCCAATCGTCAATAGCAGATGGTAGAGTCGACATTTTATAAGAGACAGATGACGAAGTAATTGAGCGCAGTTTACATGAGTGGTCAAAACGAGGGAAAATACGGTAGGGAGGTGATAGTAGAGAATCTTTTAGATGGTTGTTGTGGTAAAAGATTTTGTGAAGAAGAGTGAGACGTGACACCCTTCGACGGAAAGAAAGTAAGTCAAGGTTAGCTGATTTGCGTAATCCTGATATGCTAGTGTATGGGGAGTAGTCAGAGTAAATAAAACGAAGACCTCTGTTTTGAACGGATTCAAGGTTGTTAGTTAGATATGATTGCCATGGTGACCATATGGATGAAGCAAATTCAAGTTTAGATCTGACCAAGGTTGTATAAGCTAGTAGTTTTACTGAAGGTGTAGCTAGTCTAAGGTTATGGCGAAGAAATCCGAGAGTACGGTTAGCATCGGCAGTGACAGCATTTATGTGAGTAGTCCATGACAGATCAGAGGTCAGGTGAACGCCTAGGCATTTATATGAGGAACAGGTAGCTACTGGGATAGTGGAAAGGTGATAAGAAAAGGATGAAACATATGAACTGCGGTGAATGATGAGAGATTTGCATTTATTAAAGTTTAAAGTCATTTTGCCATTTTTGGCACCACTGAGTTATAAGTGCGAGGTCATTCTGCCAAATTTGATTATCGTGGTTTTGAATTAATAGGTCTATAAATTACACAGTCGTCGGCGAACAGACGTATTGAAGGAATGTTGAGGTAGAGATCATTAATGTATATTAAAAATAGAAGGGGGCCGAGAACGGTTCCCTGGGGGACGCCGGGAGGTTACAGTGCAGGTGGTAGATTTGGTGTTGTTAATAGATGAGCACTGGGTACGATTTGTAAGGAATTCGGAGATCCATTTGACGACTGAGGGATGGATATTAATATTTCTAAGTTTCAGTAAGAGACGTTGATGAGGGACCCTGTCAAATGCCTTGGAGAAATCAATAAATATGGCGTCAGTTTGCTTATTAGATTCAAAGTTTGAGTATCATGTTTAAGTATCAGTTTGAGTATCATGTTCGTTTTTTCCGAAGATGTAACTAAACGCGAGAAAACACGAAAAACCTCCGGCCAGCCGTGACGTCATAAAAAGATTTTTGTAATGTGTAATCTTTCAATCACAAATCACAAAAGTAATTAAATTACAGTAATTAAACTACTGTAATTGAATTACTACCCAAGTATGACTTAAGACAGAGAACGTAGCTCTCGGGCTATAGACGCCCTTCCAGCGTATGGACCGTTTTACTGAAAAAGTGCAAGAGAGAAAAGCGGAAAGGGCTGCCGGCGCTTGCCTCCTCACTGAGCGGTTAGGAACGAGTGAAAGACCCGGATGAACGCCTTGGACGCGTGTGTTTCTCCAAGTTCGATTTTTTTCCTTCGCGGTTTCCCCTGTTTTGTTTACTTCCAGATGTAATTGAAGCAAGCGGAATCAATGACGATAATCCCTTGGTCATGGGGACATCATTGTTCGGTAATAGGCTGCACGAATAACAACAGAAAGCGCAGACTATTATCGGAGGGCATCTGTCTCGAGCACGGCTGCACGGGATCCGACAAGGCCTCTGCGGCTGCAATGTCTCCAAACTATCGCTTTCTGAATGACCAAGACCTCCGGCGGCAGTAGGCTCCGCAAGCAGAGAAGACTTTTCCCCGACGACATCCTTTCGAGTGTGCTCGGGATATTTCGTGAATAGAGCGCGCACCGAACTTACCGCTGTACCGTCGATGAACATGGGCTACGCTCGCAATTTGAGTGCACGTTTTCTCGAGAGAATCGCTGTTTCAGCTTGTAACTTTTTGTAACTTAAAGGGAAACTGAAGCGGTTCTCTATCTGAGGAAAAACACTTAAATCGTCTTCGTTTGGCCTCCAGAATCGCGAATATCAAGAACATTTTTTTCAATTTGGTGCACGGAGGCGGCAGAAATTAATTTTCAAAGTACTGCTGAAGCCCCTCCTTCCCGGGGCGTGACGTCATATTAGGAGTTTTCGAAATCTCCGCTCTCGCGCATCTTCAACGTCTATCAAAGCTATGCACGCGCATCTCTTGCTATTTACAAAAGGGTCAGAAAAAGACGTCACGACTGGTGTCAGTGCGGAGGAAGAATATACCTGACACGCTTGCAATTCCACGCGCTGACCACACGCGCTTGGCCGCCTTAAGATCCTAGTATGATGTCACGACTGGTCGGAGGTTTTTCGTGCTTTCTCGCGTTTAGTTACATCGTCGGGGAAAACGAACGTGATATTCAGATTCACGGGATAAAAATACGCAAAAACTCACCTCTAACTCGTTGTTTTTTTTTTTTGTTTTTTTAAGAAGTGTTTTAGCTTTTTTTTTTAAATTTATTCTAATGCTGATATATTGCGATGGTGACATTGACTCGAGTTTGTCATCTACAACGCTTAGTTGAAGGCTCATTTCCGCCGCCGGGCGTGGCTTGAAGCTGTCGAAAAGTTAGTTCCATTCGTTTTCCATAATGGAGATTTTCTGCGCGATAGCAGAGAGCAGTGAACTTACGTCGACCGTCAGAGAGCGATTGGGTATTCTTACTTTGCAAATTAGTACATAGCGTAGCTGGTAAGAAAACTTAAACTTGTATTGCTGAATCATGCTCATGTATCGATTTCGAATCTTTGAATCATTGATTGACTCCCTCCGGCAACGGGCTCATCTCGACTTCGCTGTTTTCAGTTCTAGACGAAGGACACGCTCGTCGACACGGGATCCTCAATTTTCTCTTTTATAAACATCTGCAAGCCGGAGGGAGCTGCCGTCGCCAGTTCCCTGCAATTATCTTGTATCGCGGGTCCTATATTTCATTGTTGTGGACGACACGACACGCCAAAAATATTCTCGGTGTACAGCATCTGAAACGAAAAAAAAAAAAAAAACCCGGAGGGAAATTCCATTGCCGTAAGCTGATGCAATATTTTGAGTACTCACCTCCGATTTCTATCGGTCGCGCGTTCAGTGCCGCTCTTTTCGGCATCGCCATCACTGGCGGATGTCATAACGCGGGGCAAAGAAAAGTTCCCAGTGAGTTGAAAAAAACCCATCCGCGGCACACAAGAACACAAGACAAGTCGGATACCCAGCATTTTGAAATGCCCAGCACACCCAACGGGGGAGCGGCGCCCCGAAGAGCTTCGCCAACGTTCCTCTCAGCAAGTCAGCGCAACCTGACGCTCTCTAGATGGCGGTACCCGCGATAAAGCGGTCTATACGAGGAAACACAGCAAGTAAGATCAGGGCTAATTACGCCTTTACACTCTAAAAAAGTCTGTGCGTCTACTTTCACGCACAACACTCGGAGAACCAATCAGCGCAACTTACGGAGGCAGCTCAGCGAATGACGATGCCGAAACATCGTTTAAACCAGAAAACGCAGATCTGAGTTGTGACATTAAGCAATGCAAGCGTGACGTTTTGCATTGCTTAATGTCACAACTCAGACTGCGTTTTTTGGTCTAAACATATGTTTCGGCATCGCCATTCGCTGAACTGCCTCCGTAAGTTGCGCTGATTGGTTCTCCGAGTGTTGTGCGGGAAAGTAGACGCACAACACTTTTTTTTAGAAGGTCGTTTCACACGAAGCGACTGCGGTACGAAAACGAGCGCGATCTTCGGTTTCGTGCAGCAAAAACGCTGAGGAAAGAGTACGCGTATTTCTTTTCCCGCACACGCGACATTGCCATCTCCCTGCTATTAGACAAAAATATAAAATGGGCCTTTGACATCGCGTCTATATCGCATTTTTCGTGCTCCATTCAAGTAGGAACGGACCGCCGCGAAATGCGATTCAGCAAACCTAACCATCTTTAATCCACGTCGCCCGCATGTGAGCTTCTAAACGTATCGGAAGATCGTCGATTGAAGAGCCTCCCGCGCACGGATTTAGGCACCGACAGCTCGCATTTCAACGTGGATGTGGCAGTTTGGCAGATTTCGATCCCGGATCCCCTACGCCCTGCGTGCCAAGTCCGAGGTCGGAGCGCGCTCCTTCCTTCTTCCCGTCCTCTCTCTCGGAAGTCCTTTAGGCGGCGGATAAATCTCCCGGTTTTGGCGGCCGGGACATCACGTTCGCGCGGGGGCTCCCAGGTGTCCAATTTGTAAAGGCCGCTCCCGCGCCGCGCTGCCGTCTTTGGCCCCCGCTGCAGCAGCGCGGGCACACCGGCCTCGGGGGCCTCGTTACGCTCCTCGGCGGCCGGAGTCACGGCCGCGGGCCCGATCGGACGCACGGAGCCCGGGGCCCGCGGGCCGCGCAATCTGCCGCTGCCAGAGGTTCGCCGTTTCACTCGAGCCGCAGTCACTCTGCTCGTACATCACGCAGGAGACGCGCTGTTCGCCGCAAACACGATGACAGAAGTGTTGGCGGACACTCCCCAATCATGTTCGAAGAATGTTTGCTTCTGTATGCAGGCTTCGAAAATGTCTGCAGGCAGGTTTTGTATGGCCATTGTGACAGGTCCGTCATATAGAAGGAAGGCCTCAGACAGTCTCTGCAGAACGTCTTTTGTAGCATGCTATGAGCAGAGGGTGAGCGCGGCTTTAGGGATTCGCAGGTGAGGTTCACGTCCGCTGTCGGCTTAGCCGCGGTCGCGTGGTATCCTCGGGGTTCTGGGCTCTCGGAGTGGCCTGGTTAGTTCACTCCAGGTACCGCAGTGGACAGCTTCGCGAATTGTATTTTCGAAGCACCAGTTTCCAAGTACGAGTTCGAAGTAAGAGTTTGAAGTACTGAGCGAAACGAAGGGTCCTTCATTTTGCTTCCGAATTTACTACTGATGATATCAACTCTTCGCGTGACTTCGAAGTCTCGTTTGACCATCTTCACCCCACCTCACTCTCCTCTTCCCCACCCTCCATCGACCATAGGTAAGAGGCCACCAAGACACCAGGGCACTGTGGATAAAAAAAACAAAAATCAAAATAACAAACGTCTGAAAAAAAAAAGAAAAAAAAGAACTTATCTGGAGCGACTTCCATACCTTGGCTCCTGTATAAAATAAAGTACGGACATATCAGAGCAGCATTTTTTGTTATCTCCTTTTTATTTATTTATTTTTTATTTCGACGTCTACAGAGGGAAAGGGAAAACCGGGACTCCCGCAATTCATCTGTATGCTGAAGAGACTGCCCTTCTAACGAATAGGTCATCTTATTCTACGGGAGGTTAAACGTACATAAATATTGTAGTTTTTTTTTTCTTACTTCGCATGTTAAACGAGTCGGACTTCAGACACGCTTAAAAAAATCATCGACAAAATTACAAAAAAAAATGCGTTCGATTTTGCCTCGTTCACTTTGACTCCACTGAAACTATCTGGCATTGATTGGGATTAAATTAATTTTTT
>JAZHYW010061142.1:0-44620 GCA_037355805.1 Ixodes ricinus
ACTATGTCGGGCGCTATGCTTCGTTTATAGTCACCCAAAATCATACTTTGGTTATAATTACTGGTCATAATAAGCGATCGGTGTCCTGTTTTTGTTGCTGGTGCAGCCTAAACCGGACCGGGACTAAAACCGGAGTGGCTGTGGGGTGTGTTGTTTGTGAGCAGTCCGTGTAATGAACAGTTGTCTCTGTCATGCAACGTCTAACTCTAACCAACAAGGCCGTTCTGGAACACTTGTTATGAAAGCCCCTCTTACTGACATCTCCCACTCACTCCTCGTGCACGATGGCAATGGCCACTGAAACTCCCTTACCATGGTCCGCGCAAAGTGCTATGTTTGAACTCAGGGAAACGAAGTCAGGTAATTTGCAGCTTAAATGTCTACTCTGTATGCCGAAACTCAAGCTGTTGAGCACAGCCGGGACGTCGAACTCTAATTTGAAAAAGCACATTAATGTGAGATATTTTTGACTGTCACTTACTTTTTTCCCCATTAAAATGTCGTGGTTGAGTTTTGTTAGCCAAAATAACGGACCTTTCTTTTGAGACCATTTTGTTTTAGTCGCATAATTGTTCAGCACCATATCTGAATGCTCATTCATGTAAGCTAGCGAAAACACTTCGAAAACGGCTAAATTTAGTTTACTTGTATATTTCGAAGGATGTTAAATCAGTCATGGAAGGTATATATTAACAACCCTATTAGATATTTGTTTAAGTTTGCAATAAATATTTAGACAGTTTTTTGTGCTAATTCGTGATGCAGTTTATTTAGTTAATATTTTGTTGTACCATACGACTCATAACTACAAATTAACAGTGGTGCTTCGCATCAGCCCTAATTTATTTCATTTTCCGACAGTTCCTCCATTTGCAGAAGCTGTCAGAGTTGTAGGTGCTTTAAAAGAAACAAAAGACCGAGACTGCAACCCAATGTCCCGACGCGAACTTGCGGAAGCAGATGAAGATCGACCCGTATACATCAAGTTCCCGTTTCTCAAGAACAGTTCGACAATCTTGGGGGGCCGTTTGTGGTTGAAGCGCCACACTCATATTTTAACAATCATATACAAACAGCTGTCATATCCTAACAGTGAAACACACAGTAACGACAAACTAACGTAAAAGTAACGTCCGTTAGTCATGGCAAGTAACGACACCGGTATTTCTTTACATTTGGAAAATAGTAACGGAGCTGACTAACACATTAGGTTGTTTTTCTTTTTCAATCTAACGGGTAACGCCATTTCGTTACTTATATTCGGTAATGGGCACAACACTGCCTCGGTGAGATGCACGTTGACTTTTATGGTGCACACCTTTAACTCAAACAATCGGTGTGCTCATTGTAATCTCTCTAATTAGTTATTAAAAATATGTCTACAAATAATTCATTTCGCGTGTAATAGCAATTCGTATTTACATTTGCATTTTCTGTACCCTTTACCAGTGCATAGGCCAACAGAGGTTCCAGCGCTAACTTTGCTGCAGTGCTCATTGCAGGCAGAATAATATCCCGGGCACATGAAACGCACAGCAGTATTCCAGGACCCTGCAGAAGATTAGTGCCGGTGGTTATGTTTTATTTTTTCATATACACGCCTAAATAAACCTATATATACTATTGCATGCAAGTTTTTTTTTTTTTTTGAGCGGTGTGATTTAATGTTGGGCTGACTTTTCCACGTGTTTATCAGGCTGGGTGGACGTTAGATAAAAAAAATGCTAAAGAAAGTGTTTAAAGAAAAGAAAACAAGTTAGAAATGAACTCTAGAGTGTTTTATCCCGTCAATTTTAATATCACGTTGGTTTTTCCCGAAGATGTAACTGAACCCGAGAGAACACGAGAAACCTCTGACTAGTCGTTACGTCACAACAGGATCCTTTGGCCGCCAAGCGCGTGTCGCTCATGTGGGCTGTCTTGACGTCTTTTTTGTCCTTTTTGTGAACAGCAAGAGTACGCGTGCATAGCTTTATAGGCGCTGAAGTTGCGCGAGAGCGGAGATTCCGAATACTCCTAATATGACTTCACGCTCCGGGAAGCAGGGGCTTCAATGGTACCTTGAAAATGATTTTCTGCAGCCTCCGGGCATCAAATTTAAATAATCTCGATATTTCGTGATCCTGAAGGCCAAAAAAGACGATGTAAGTGTTTCTCCTCAAATACAAAACTGCTTCAGTTTTTTTTTTTTAAGGAAATCACGTCATGATAAGTTGGTAAATTATGTTTAATCTGGTAAATGACGTTTTAGATGTTAGTTTTACAGGTAATGTTGCAATTGCAGTACAGACGACGGTTACAAATAGAGGATAAAGCAATTTAACCACTTTCTTAATGCCAGCGGGATTTGAGATATTCGTGAACCGTTTTTCGCATTTATGTGAAATGATTTTAGACGTGGACTGAAAAACTCCGGTGCCTAATGGCTCGGAAAAGAGTATTAGTTTGCCATCTTTTGTTCGATTGCCTGCTAAGGAACGTTCTTTTATATGTTCGTATTCCGGGTGTATACCTTTTGCAACTTTTGCAATTGGCTCTACAGATTCCTAAAGTGTAAAAACAAAATCATAGCAACAAATCAGCAAATTATAAATAATAACTTTACAACTTTTAACACTCACGAGATTTTCCGACAAAATTTGTATCTTCAATTACTTGATTGGAACAGTGGCTTACAAATCCTGCAAAATTCGAAATAGTCCATTTTAATGTCGTATTTCGTGAGCTATGTTTCTTAATATGATTGCAAAGTTTGTCCGTGACGTACCGATGACAAGAAGCAACATAACGAGTACAGATGCCCGCATGATGAATCAGGATGTACAATAATCTGACTGCAATTGAAAAGAATGACAAGATGATTTTGTGTCTCCAAACTAAAGTTGTTAAATTTAAAATTGCTAGCAATGCAAAAAAACACGCTAATTAAATTCCTCCGTAGTACTTGTTTATTCCAGATTACACCGCAGCACCCGGTAAATTATCGCACTGTAGAGGGTGAATACAGTCGCGTAATATACTCACATAATTTTTATATACATAGATTGAACCACCAAAGGACAAAAGCACAGTACGCTAGCCTAGCCAATTCACCGCACGGTAAAAACAAAACGAAAAAAAAGAGGCCGCATCTCCACGTGGTGAATGATGTTGATTTGGGCGAAGCTCTGGTGGTGCTGATGATACTGCTTTTATTGTTCATAGGTAGTGCTGATGGTGCAGTTTTTTTTATTGCTCATAGGTAGGGCTGAGTTCCGGGTTGCGTTTCGACTTCATTATTACTGCTTTATGGTCGGTGAAATGCAGAGCCAGTGGTTCTTCTAGCGGATCAGCTTGGATCCGCTAGAAGCCGTGGGAACGCATCTCCACTGGTTAAGTCAACGGCCCATGTCAGAAAGAGAATGTGTGGTATGGATCATGGTCATATACGCAGTTGAGCATTTGACCGCAGCGCCCTCTCGTCTATAAACGTTGAGCCAATGCATGCAAAGTTTAACGCGATTATATACGCGTTTGACCGCAGCGCCCTCTCCTGTATAGACGTTGAGCGGCTACATGCAACGTTTCATCCATGACAGACAGATGGGATGGCAATCGATGTGAGCACGGACGCCGGACGGATGGACAAGGCTAGACCCTAAGGAGCTTCGCCCCTAAAACACACACAAAACCGCAAGTTGTTTATCGGTTGAATCTTCAGAAAAAAGTTATCCAATGGGCAGTGGGGTCGAACCTACCAACGGCTTCCCTTTCGTCACCCGCCCTCAACGCGTGGGTAGAGAGCCTAGATTGTAGAGAGCGTCCATCTCAAACCATGATTTGCAATATAATGGCAGACGGCGAGGTTGCTCGCAAGTGCGCATTCGCTGCGTCGTCGCGCAGCGAGGAGGAAAGGCCGCTTGGAGACGACTCGCGTACGTCACCTCCTCGCCGCTCGTACAGCAAACGCGCTCTATAGACAATGGGACCCCGGTCGTGCAGGTAGATACTCTCTGTGGTCTCTACGCGTGGGTATGGGTGTCATCATGTGGATCGACGACCGACTGGTCCATCGAGCACGTAACTTCCACTGGCTTGTCCGTTTCGGGATGAGTATTTAATAAAGTAAATTTTCAATCAAGAGAATTTCAGCGACTTTGACTTTCAGCTCTATAGACTTTTTTCGTTTACTCTCGTACCCAGCGACCCGGTTGACATATCCAGTATGGGCAAAGAAAAAATAACAAAACACTTCAACCTGCAAATAGTAAAAATTAACAACGGAGGCAAAACGAGAATGAGTGACTGTTACGGCTATATCCTAAACGTAGTCTATTAGGGTGGCAACGGCAAAACAGGCCGTGTTTCAAAATTTACTCAATCTTTCTCCAGGGTAAGGGTTTTGTACCTTGCCGTCCCAAAACATACCCGCGTATAGCGCTTTTCAATCTGTGTTGTCAAGTGACACGACCCACCGGAGTAACTCGGATCCATTTGGGTAAGATTCGGAACACAGCCACAATGTTTTCGCCCATACTGGAAGGGGCGATTTTTCAAGATGGCGGCGTCCTTATGAAAAGTGTCTACAGTGAATCAAATGCAGATTTTAGGAGCGATTGTTCCTTGAGTCAATAACCTTTATTTTAACGAGGTAGTGTTTAGGAGCCCGTGTGGCAGAAAGCATCGGTGTCGGAGTCGGTGGGACCGGAAAATCCTGATAAGTAGATAGGGCCATGACGTCACGCGTGTGTCATCACACCACATGACCTCGCGTGGGAATTTCAAAGTCACAACGCTCACGTGTGACGTCGCGATCCTCGTTCCCTCTCCTTTTCGCTTTGTCCCCACGAGCAGGTGAACCGAAGCAAGGAGGAGAGATGCGAGGCTGCTTCCTCTCATTCTCAACCGTTCGGAGAGAATCCTGACGTCGCATTCCTCGCTTCATCGTTCCCTTCTCCCCCCCCCCCCAAAAAAAAAAGAAAAAGAAATACGGTGATCTGTTCGTGATATCGATGTATGAGTGATGTTTTGGAGGTCATAGCGTCTCGTTCAACGCTTCTGCGGCCATATTTTGCGAAATCTAAGTTTCGGTTCAGCCTGCCTTTAAAAATGAAAGTTAGACGTCCTCCAAAATTTTTTTAAAATAGATTTAGGGAAGTTGCTTTTGTGTGTCACATGAGCAGGAGAGGAAAGGGAGAAGGGAGGTGAATGGGGAGGGAGAGAGAAAGGGAGGGGATGGAGGTGAAGGGAAGTGAGGCAGATGGGGAGGGGGAGAAGGCACTGTGGGAGGTTGAGGAGAGATATTTGAGGGAGGGAGGGAGAATGGGGAGAGGGAATCGGTGTGTCACATGACGCATATTTCCCCGCTATATTTAGGGGGAAAATTGATTTTGTGTGTCACGCGACCATTGAGGAGGAGCGGAAAGAGGAAGAAGAAGGGAGGTATCGCAGCATAATGGGGGAGGGATGGGGAAAGAAAGTGAGGACGAGGAAAAAGTATGTAATTGGAGGAAGATGGGGAGCCTGAAAGGAAGCAAATGTTAAAAACAACCTAGAGGGGGAGATATAGGGAGAGGAATCAAGGGGGAACTAAGGAAATAATGTTCTTTCATTAGTTCTCTCTTTTCACTAACTAAATGGCGTGTTCTAACTCCTCTTAAATTAATTATAGTGATTTTGTTTAGAACAATTGGTGCGTGATATAACACTGTTGCATATTTCGGGTGTACGTAATTTTTTATTTGTTATAATGCTATAGCCGATCGCTGAAACAAAAAGAGATCATCTAAATTACAGTAGAAAATGGAAGCCATTTTCTTTCAATATCATTTTCGAATCGGCCGAAAAAGCCGAACACTGCGCTCTTATTGCCGATTCAGAAACAATATTCAGGGAAAAACGCGGTTCGTATATCATATATATCCGGATTGCGTCACCGCAATATAACAGATATTTCGTCGACATCGGCAGTATCAAAATGATACCGGCATGATTTTCCTGATATAACGGAAATATCGGCAGTATTCGCACGACTTTCCCGACTCGAGGCGAATATCGCCACAATACTCTGTGCTGCATGGGTCGAATAAGGAGAGGATATTGGCCCGTCACGTAAGGTACATTTCCCCGCTAGATTTAACGGGGAAACGGAGTTGGTGGTGAAGTCACGTGACGTCTTTTTCTTAGCTAAATCTAGCCTGGAAACTCAATTTGTGCATAAGTTAGAAGTTTTAAATCTTCCCGCTATACTTAGGAGGCTCACAAAACATGGAGCCTCCTAAGATTGATGTATAGGGTCACGTGACGTTAATTTCCGAGTTTTTAAGTCACGTGACGTTGGGTCACGTGACGTCAATTTTCCCGCAAAAGTTAACCGGTAATTCACGGACGGACGGATGGGCGGACAAACAAAATGTTGGAATGAGGGGATTCCGTTACAAAGCATTTCATGCTCGAAAACAAATTCTTCGTGAAATCACCAACAACAAACTTGCGAAAACAGTGAGTGCGGAGGCGAGCTGGTGGATGTTGATCCTGACGTAGTATACCGGAGACTGTGGTAAAAGTTGAGAAACTTGGTCGAAGAAAAAGACCGGGGAAAAGAACGTCTCAATGAGACGTTCTTTTCCCGTGTCTATTTTCTTTTTTGATATCTCACATAATACATTTCTCAAGGTTCGTAAATTGCACCCAGTGTTGTAGGCATTACCGAAAAAATAAAAGACGTTTACAATTCTCTGTAATGCCGAAGTAGAGCGCAGATCTTGAGGAGGAGGAGGGGAGGGTACGGGGAGGAGCTAGGGTATGCCCCTCCTCCCCCTCAGTACCATCCCGTCCTCCCCGCCTTCTCCCCTCCTATTTAGCAGGAAATTTCCGCTTAATTTAGCGGGGAATAATTTCCGCTATATTTAGGAGGAAATTGTTTCGCTATATTTAGCGGGGAAATTTTCCCGCTACGTTTTGCGGGGAAATTGTTGCGCTAACTTTAGCGGTGCATTTTTTCTGGCAAATTCAGCAGCTAAATTTTTCCGCTAAATTTAGCGGGGAAATTTTTCTCCTAATTTAAGGGGTTAACTTTTACAGCTAAATTTAGCAGGGAATTTTTTCGCTAAATTTAGAGGTCATGTGACGCCACGAGGGTGATGTCACACGTGACGTCACGTGTGACCTCATTATGGGAAACATCCCATAATGCAACGCGCGGTTATGACGACGGTGACGGCGACGCCGACGTCGACACCACTCAAGCCGGAAACGGGCGCCCTAAAAGCTGCGCTCTAGAAAGTAACGAAATACGTTACCGGTTACCTGTGAAAAAATCAACGCATCACCGTCCTCCCCTCCTTCAAAATAAAAAGAACGCATTACCGGTCACCGATAAAATCTAACGCACGTAATATTCTGCCTTACTTTTTTTAGAAATATAAATGAACACGTTTTAGTGTTTTGACATTAGAGGTATGCATAAGCGCCATATTTCAATGATCATTATGTCCATGCAAAAACTGAACAGAATTACCTTATATTTTTTACGGTTTTACCCAAATGCTAAAAAACATAAAACTACTTAAAACGCCAAGAAAAACGCAAAAAAGCCCACAAAAATTCGCATCGCTTGGCACCTAGAAACACAAAGAAAAAAAGTAATTTTAAGTCATGGAAAGAAAAATAACGAGTAACGTAACTTCGTTACCGGTTACTCGAAATAAGTAACGTAAGAACGTCACCCGTTACTGCTTGTAAAAAGCAACGAGTACGTTAAACGTTACCGAAACAAAGTAACCCGTTACCGATAACGCCGCTACTTGCAGCTCCTTACCGCCAACACTGATTGCACGTCTAGGAAACATTGATTAACGTACACAAAATTACTCGATTTCTCCGTTCGGCGTTAAATCCGACCTCAGCCGTTGCAACGTTCCAATGGAACCAGTGGAGAGTTTTAGTAGATCGTTCCGTTACCACCAGTAGGGAGTTTTAGGGAACCGGTTTTGGACGTCCAATACGGTACGATGTGCCCTCCGGTGTGTACTGCTCATGCGCGAGTCTTATGCGGTAGTATATCGTACCGTATCGGACGTGCAAACCGGTTCCCTAAAACTCTCTACTATCCCCGATAACGATACGATGCATGCCCACAGGCGGTGACGGATAATCGGATACCGTTATCGAAGTCATCGGAATGATCTACTAAAACACTCTATTAACGATAAAATTCAAGGCACAGCCGCGTTCTTCTATCCCTGATTTGCTTAACCGGCGAAAGCAAACCCATAAAAACAACGAGCGTCATGACAGTGAACTTCCGACGCCTTTGATTGGCTGACTAAACCATAGCATCGGTCTGCGGTCAGAGTTAAAGTGAAACTGAGTATGCACTCTTAAGGGGCGATTCACACACTCGCTGTCGAATCCGACCGAGTACAACTGCAACGGCTTGGGAAGTACGGGTTGCTATGACGACAGCTGCGTCGGCTGCACCAAAACCGGTTTTTAACACTGATCTCTATAACAGTAGACTGGATCGCGGATCGGGAGCCCGTCGGTGGCACCACCGGTGTCCATTACTTGCCACCATGCAATAGGCCATATGCGAAATTGCTTGGTGGTCTGGCAGCACTGTGCACGCGCCCATCATGGTAGCTTCAAGAATCTTGAGTTTCGGTTTCTCAGCATTTCCAGAACATGGACGCTCTGCCACTAAGTGCGACTCGCAAACTTTATTGTTTTCTTCCTTCTGATCACCTAACGTGGACAAAGGACTGGGCCGCCATGCCTTTCATTTTTAAGGACATTTTTATTTTTTTATATTTTTTCGGTTTGAATACGCTTAAAGTCGTGCTGTTTAGCAATAGACTGGACTGCTCCACGCCAATACACGCAACTCAAGGTTAGCTTTTTTTTATTTTGTTTAGATTGTTACTTCCAAAAGATTTTTTTTGGTGCAAAGTTTTGTGTTTTTTGATATGAAACTGTGCCTTTGCAAAAATTTTTAGGCTTTGCAAAAAGCTCAAACTGCTTTCAGACAGCATTGACCTGAAGCACAGTTGACGGATGTTGCGCTATTAATGAAGGTTTGTTCAACCCTAGCAGAATAACTACATTGACTTTCTCAAAACTACCCCCCGAGCTTCTTTGCACTAAACAAAACTTTTACCTCAGCTGCGACAAAAAAAAGAAAGAAAAAAAAGAAAAGGATATTGTGAAATGAAGTTGGCACCGCTCGTGTTGCTTCACTCGACGTCCGCAACGCAAGTTTTCGCCGCCGCCGACAGCGGAGTTTTGCCGAAGTGGCGTTCGACAAAAAAGACAGGAAAGTCCCGTCTCTGTGAGCGTTGAGCAAACAGACACGTCGTCCGTGTCTGTTGTGTTTTCTATTCTACATGACCGCGCTTTAAATATTCAACTATACTATATCAACGAACTCTCCTGCTTATTTTTAGAGATGTTTTACAAATCTCGTTTAGCGACGCCAGGTCAAGTGTATAGAAATCGCCACAAAGCAATGAGATTGTTTCAAGATTTCCAAAGTAATTCTTTTTTTTTAAATATGACATTAAAATGACGGCTTTGTCAGCTTTCATCCTTTGTTGTTTACTGTTAACCATTCGCATCTTCAATTATGGTTGGTGGCGTAGATTAATAAAACTGTCATCTTTTTGCTTAGCTTTACAGCCTTGGTGTCGTCCGCATACATTGAGCTGCTTATGAATCAAGAAAATCGCAGGCCGAGAATGCAAAGCACATAAAGAAAAATAAAGTTTAGAAACAAATTTGGTACAACTTCGTGTACCGCGCGATAACGTCCGCATGTTTCTTCACGTTGTCACGGATTGTTTTTATCAAAAGCTGCTTCACGACTCTCAAGTAACCAATAAAAATACGAAAACATTGTGAACCCTGTTTATGTTTACGTCACGCACGAATCAAAGGTATATCGCTGAATTCGCAGCGGAACGAAGCAACGCGTTGGCATCGTATCTCTCGCACGAAGCGCAGTCGCTTGTTTACACGGGGTCTTTGCCTGTCGCTATGCCTGTCGGGCCACTGGTTTCGTTTTTTCGCCGCTACCGAGATGGCGGACGTAGTTCTCGGCGCGCTACTAGATGACGCTCTACATTTCGCATATGGTCTATACACACGAGTCTATGAGAGAAACACAGGAAAGTAGGATTATTGAAGCTTGTACGCTGTGCTCAAAGGCGAGTATTTTATTATGTGCTGCGATCACTATATCGGGTGTTCAGAGATTGAACCGGTATTTGTCAAGCGTTCGAACGCCGATTAAAAAATGAAGACCTTTAAAAATATCTGTAATGCGAAATTATAACGCAGCTGTTGAGGAGCAGGAGGAGAGGGTACGGAGGGGAGGTATGCCCCCCTTCTCCTCCGTATCCTCTCGTCCTCTCTTCCTTCATTCCTCCTCAACCCCCTCCTCCTCTACCCTCTCCTCTACCCTCCTCCTCCAATTCAGTTTCCCCGCTAAATTTAGCGGGCAAAATGATATCACATGACTTGGTGTCAAGTCACCCTTGAACGAATTCAGTTTCTCGGCTAGATTTAGCGGACAAATTCAGTCTTTCCACTATAGATTTAGCGGGGAAATTGAGGTAACGTGGTCTCACCACCAATTTTATTCCCCTCTAAATACAGCGGGGCATTGAATGGGTGTTTAGGTCATGTGACGTCAATTTTCTCGCTTAATTTAGCGCAGTTACGCCGGCGCTGGCGCCGACGCAGCGAAACCCGGAAACTAGCGCCTTGGAGCGGTGCTTTAAAAAATCAAACATGCCGGAGCACCCACGCCCGAGCTGGCAAGCTTGCTCTTCTAGTGGAGTAAGCAAAGGAACTTGCCGTCAATATTAGACCGTCCTCGGGAAAGCCCAGAAGTCGATAAATGTCGACAATGTTCCATCTTGACAGCGGCTTTTCGGGAGTGAGCGAATTCCGCGTTGCAAAGCTTCAAGCTTGTCGTCTGCTAAACCGAACTCATCGAAACCAGACTACGCCGTTACTAGGTAACTCTTGTCTCATTGAGCTGCAGTACATTTTACGCCCAGTGGAATCACTCTTGACTACAACTTAGAAACAAGGGAAGCGGTACTTTTTATCGTTTTTTTTAGTAGTGCATTAGCTGGTGCCAAGTGAGCGCGGCCGGTGGTGCCACTCGACCCCAGCCTACTAAAATAAATATCAGTGGTTTTTATCCCCTTTTGTTGGAACCGACTCAGCTGTTGTCATACCCGTAAGTCGCAAGAAGTTGCAGTCGCATTCGGTCGAACTCACGCAAGTGTGTGAACCAACCTTCGCACAAAAGCTCGTAATTACTAAACACAGGTTAGTAAGTGCTAGTAACATATTAACAACCTTTTAGTAACCGGAGTCAGTAACCGGAGTGTTGGTAAAAGTTACTAACCAAGGAAGTCAGTAATAGTAACCGCTTTTTCTCTCTCTCTCTATCTCTTTCTTATTGAGCTACTGCCACCCAGCTCGAGAAGTCACATATATGTGGCCGTAGCTACCGCCAAAATCATATTGCAAAGTTTCTATTTTATTTTTTTGCTCATACGGCTGCAGCAGGGCTTCAGGCATTGCGTCTTTCTCCCAGTCATTGCATCTCTCAAAACTAATTTTTAAGGGTCGAAGGGATGAATATTTTACTATACAACTAAACGTGCCCGCTGTGACTATTTCCGACCCTCGATATAACCACCTACTCATCTGCGCTTCTCAGTGGCCATTGTTTTGCTTTTCCTCATATCTACGCAATAGCAGTGTGTAATGATTACCAGCTCGACTGTTTTGGATTGTAAATAGTTATGACCTCAACTTTCTTGGCTGGTAACAACGTCGTTTACAACCTGGGGCGTCAGTGAGGTGGCAAAGAGCTAGTAGTGTGGTAGTAAGGGACACAGAGGGGTAGCACCTGCTGTGTTTGCCCACTTTTCACTCAAAACTTTTACTCCAGAGCAGTTCAGTTTGCATTACTGATAATGCACAATGGACCACCTTGAAGACGGAAAGGAAGGCATTTTCCTCCCTTTCCCCTAATATTTATTACAAATGCCTCAAATATGATGAAGAAGGGGGGCTACTGTCTCCCCCCCCCCCGCCCTACCCCCTTCCAAAACCACGGTGTATATGCTTAAAATTGACCCTCTTTGGTAAAACGTTTGTATTTTGACTTTCAACCATAGGTACACGTTTTTGTTTTTTTCCGTCTCCCGATATTTTTTCTCATAAGCTAGATATGATTCCGTCGAGACAATTCTAGCTGGCTCACCTTTGCCTGCTGGATCTAGAATGACATCAGTGGACAGTGAGAGCATAGGGGTACCGCTATACTTGAGAAAACGAAGCTTGCATTGACAATAGCGCTAAAGAAGTCTTAAGGAGGACGCTTTGAAAAGTCGCTTTGGATCAAAGCCAAAAATACACCTCGGTTAAATTCGTGACCTTATTATCTCGAGAAAGTTTTCCGATTGCGAATAATGATTATTCCTTGCTCGTCGTCCCAAGGTAGATGAGACAATGGCGATGGCTCCCGCGAGATGTGCGCATTTCACAAGGAAACAACGGAGCGCGCGCAATTGTGGTTCCACGAATGCGGGTTTGGAGAAAGGGATTGATTGAGACCATCCACATAGGAAAGTTTCATGGTTTTTCCATCGCACTAATGCCTAAAGTTCCAGGTAACATTTGAAAATTACGAGACTAATCCACATTAGGTTGCACACTTCTTCGAGACGAACTTCCCTTTCTTTTGAATAGATCTTATGAGGGATTGCGTGATTATCAGGACGCCCTTTGCAAATGTCCTAATGTGGCGAGTCTCCGCGTGGCATCGCTGAAGTGGAGCAGGGTCCCATCTTACACCACATCAGCTTCGTGTCATCCTAGTAATTTATTTATATATTTACCTTCGTGTCCAAAAAAACGTTACAATCGGGAGTCGATCAATAAATACATATGGAAGTATAAAATGATGCTGAACGTCCTATTGTTTTTTTTCTTAGGTCCAACATTACACTTTGCGCGTAACTTTGATATTTTAATGCGATAGCATTATTAGGCTACTAACCACAGATTTCTATCTATCTTGAATCTCGTCACGATTACTTTCCTCACTAAATTTGGCGAAAACTTTTCCCGCCAAAGTTAGCCACAAAATGTTCTCCTAAATTTAGCGGAAAATTGACATCACGTGACCTATCCACCAATTCAGTTTTCCCGCTAAATCTAGCGGAAAAATTGACGTGAACTGAATTGTCGTGAATTCAGTACACGTGCTCCAGTTCTGAGTCCTCGAGAACGAACACCTGCCCCTGTGAGCAATGCTAAATGCTATCGCATTCATAGATAATTGTCGTTCACAACCGCAAGTGCGATTACCGTACTCCTTATTAAGGCAAAAGCCTTACTTGTTCCATTTCGAGAAAAGGCGGCGGCGTTGTGCCCGAAAGGGGGCCATAAATATACGTCACCAAGCACGCGCTGCTCAATCTTTTGCTTAAGGACGACACCGTTTTTGAGGTCGTCCTGGAGGTCGTCCTAGACGTTGTCCTCCAGGTGTCGCCCTTGAGGTAGTCCTAGAGGTCGTCCTAGTCCTCGTCCTCTAGGCGTCGTCGTCGTCCTAGACGTCATGCAGTACTGTCATGCAGATTTGTCAACTCAAGCTTAAAGCACAGTTAAAGTGCTTTATCTTTCACTTTTTCTTCTTTATAACTTGCAAATGGTTGAAGGTCTTTTGTATGGCAGTCGCCTTTTGCAAATACATATTGTTGGGGCATACTACAGATCCCCCTTTCTTATCTGAAACTATGAGATATAAATTGTGTGTTTTGAACCAGTCGTGTAGTTTGTGTTTTTAAATATTCTGAAAAAGCAAATAACCGCATCCAACAAAGTTTTTTGGATGTGTTCTCTACGGCAAAAACACACAAATTGGAATGTCCCTTCTGTGCAGTCGTAACTCAAAAAAACGTTAATGGCACGGAGCTATGTCAAGATTCCTATTTAATCAGCTATCAAACCTCCGCCTGGAGAATCAGTTCTTCATTCCTAACAACAAATAAGGTATACATGATCTAAAAAATTTAAAAATACTAGTAGAAAATGGTTTCTCCCTCGACGTTGAAGATTTTTTTATTTAATACCTCATGACCATCTGTTCGTAGCTGTAAGCGAATGTATCGAGGAAAATAGTACAGTGTCCTTCCAAAAGAAAGCCGGCCTACATCTTGAGTCATTATTGGAGCTATTTACATCCTACCTAGCATCCACAGTCGTCTCGTTCTACGGGAATACTTACCTAAACAAGAAAGGAATTTGCATGGGTGGCACAAGTGTTATGCGACATCTTATCCCAATGCGATCGCGCCATCACCCAGCGGGTATCCAACAAACAGGAGTCAATGAGTATGCAGATATGTTGACGACTATCTTGTCCTACTAATTATACACCTGATGTAAATAACTAGCAAATATCATCGACATACGCCCAATCATCAATGAAAATGCAAAAGGACTCGACTTTACACACGAGGTACACACAGAACACAACCTTCAATTTCTTGATCTAAGTATTAAATTCCAACTAAACAACCCTTGCTGGACGTACATGCCACGATCAAGAAAACATTTATTAAAATATGAGTCTTTCCATTCAAAACTCCTTAAAATGGAAAGGATCAAAAACTGCCTTAGCGCAGCCCTGAAGAAGTCAGGTGACCACAAGGCAGGAGCTTTGAGACACAAATACACCTACTCAAGACATCTTGATATCTAAGTACCACCTTGTACGATGCCGTAGAAAGAATGATCAACTCCCAAGACGGAAATAAAAAGCCAAGCACAAAGGACAACGCCCGGCTGTGGTGCCCTACGTTCACCGGATCTCACACAAATTGAAAAAGGTGGCTTCCAGGTATGACTTCCCCTTCGTATTTTCAGCACCAGACAAGCTAAACAAGCATTGTCCTAAAATAAATTCCCCACAGAAATGTCGTAATGAATGCGACCAGAGACACAATCAAACATATGTACGTTGCTGAAGCCAGGTTATATTTGAAATACCTTTCTCTTCTCGCAGATTATATGTTGGTCAGTGAGGCCGCTATGTGAACAGCAGGTTAGGTGAACATGCGCCTTGACTCAAATCAATATTATCGGGGCATCTCGCAGTGCACGTAAGAGACTTTCACTGCACACCGATACTGGTCCTTCGAACGTTCCGCGAGAAGATATCAAGGGAACTATACGAGGCAATACACATCAAGGAAAAGAAGAACTCTTGTGTCAGTGCACCATCAGCGGCATTAAGTCACAAATGACTACATTACATTAACTTTCCTACTTGAGGTTGTTTTAGTGGTTTACTGTCAGCAACTTCCTCTTTCTGCCTTTCTGCTATTTCTCAGTTTTTTTTTTAACGTAACGTCCTCCTTATCATTTTTTTATATTAATTCTCTGTTCTTTCAACGTTACTTCCTCTTCCCATCAAGGCATTTCATTTTTGGGAAGTTCTTCACGCCGAAAAGAAAGCCGATAGAGAAAACTTACCTCTTTCTCGCCTTCTGTGTGAATATTAAAACGACAGTTGTGAGTTAGCACTTGTACCGTCCGTGTATACTTTGACCCTTGCGCTTTTTATTTCTAAGAAACAATCCGCACTAACACACTGATGATGAATTGGCCATTTATTTGCAAAATACCGAAATACGCGGCACGCTCGCAGACGCGACATTTCGCACCGCAAACAGGAGCGTTAGCATAGCTGTCACCGGTATTATTGTTGGTAAATGGTAATTATATAGATGTACATATTTTACCGCCGTCGTGGAAGTCTCGCTCCAGCTTTCTTGCATGGGTCCTTGGTCACTCGTTGTCTGCCTAATTTTCTTGGCTGCTAGTCCAACATCCAATAAAAAGAACGAATTTCAGGTTTTATAATACATTCTCTTTACTAACAGAGCACGGTTTTTATTGTTACATAATCAGTGAAATACAAGCATAGTGGAAATAAAGTTAACTGATGATTTCAATATTAATTTACATCAAACCTTTAAAAAAATGATTAACAGAATATCTATAATTTACGATCTTCCTTTCATTTAATATTTTCTGTCTTTATTATTTTGTATTTATATCAAATATTTATCAAGTAAGGAAGATTTATGGAATACTATTCATGAACAAAATGCTGTGCTCTTCTGTACAAATCAGAGCGTAGACCTTTTTTCTACCTTCGACTTCATTCGTCTGTTACCTAATATTATATTGCAATCAAATCAGAACTTGAAATAAGGAATGAAGAACATAAAAAAGTAAGGACAGGGCATGTTTAAAGCAAATCAGGACGTGAAAGAAAATGTAAACTAAGCTTTTTCACTGGCTAAAATCAAGCTAGATTTGGTATGGTATGGCGGAATTTACACCAGTAAAAATTTATACACTGTACTCTAAAATATTAAATTTACATTAATGATTTGTGTCGCAGTGCTTTCGAAATTCGGAGGAATGTTTCGATCAATCAGCAATGTTTAAAATACACATAGAAAACTGATATAGAATAATTTGTTTCTAGCTACAGTAATTTAAAAGAAATTAATTCTACTTAGTTCTAACAAATTTGAATCATGTATTTAAAAACAAGTTATGATATATTGCCTGTCTAATATTAGCATGCAAAGGATAGGAATACATGAAACCATTGTTTAAAACAAGAACACAGTTTTGCGCTTTGGCTGTCGAGTCTATTCATGTCTTCAAATTATATTTCCTATCCCACTTCCGCTGGAATACCTCCAGCCTTGAAGGAAAATATTCAAATAAATTTGTATGGTGGCATAAATGAAACACCACGACACCATATTCTGGTCTAGTGAGGCTTATAGGCTAGCCCGCAATCCGACACCTGCCAAAGCCGTCCTCAAATTTATCAAAATACTCATGAGAATTAAAAGACCGGAAAGCGCAAGTTAGAAAACAATGATCCCTAGACGTTTTTTGTGTATTAGTTAACGAAAGCTACTCCGAACATCTGGCTTTTGTGCAAGCGAGGAGCCACGAAGCTTTCCTATACGGACAAGCTTCGCTTAACCGATTGTTCTTCTGTTCGCTCGTGAATCCACAATACCAATTTGGAGGCATGGGCATTGTCTCATTGATTTTGGAGAAAGGGTTAACGATGGAATATTAAGCGCTATTGGAAAATGTTTTAAAAGCAATTAGGATGCTGCTCTCAGTAGTTCAAAAGCTTAAAATATATGTTGTGCCTTTGTAATGTTTTAGTTTATTTTCGAACCCCAGGTTTGAAAGAGAAACAGGTAAACTTCGCGACATCTGTTTTGACATTTTTATCACTTACCGAAAAATGAACATTATTTAGAAGGTTATTTCATTTTACAAAATATTTTATTCGTTGTTTATGCAATATTATTGCGAGAGATAATCAGCTAAAAATTCAAAAATCTACCAGAAGGTGTACCGAAATGGTGGCCAACAGTGCTAAGAAGGTTAGCTTCCCAAGCAGCACGGTGTGAATAAGCCATCGTTGGCAAGTCCGCTATGGTCAATTAGATTTTCGATGGCCCAAGCTTGGACAAAGTGCTTGGCAATAGCAGTGTTTTGGTCCTCGTATCTAGCCATTTAGTTTAGGCCAGTCGCTGGCCATTCCATTTAGGCCATTCACTCGCTATTCTCATTTGATCAGCCACTGGCCATTAAAATTTGTCCAGCCACTGGCCAGTCACTTTCGGCCTGCCAGTGGCCATTCACTTTTGACCAGCCCCTGGCAATTAACGTTTGGCCAGCCACTGGCCACTGACTTTCGGCCAGTCACTGGCAGCAAGCGGCTGTAGTTATACTCTCTATATATAATTTATCACAGACTGACAGAAAATATGGGTGTTCCTCAGAACACTGTCAAGACTTTCGGGAGATAAAGTTTGAGAGATTAACCCCAGTAACTTGTGTATGTTAATGACCCGCGAAGCTGCTGTAACGTTGCTCAATATTTATTTAATTTTTGATTATACTACGTCTTACGATGCTGGTTCCGACCACTATTTCAGTCGTCCATGGGACCACGGATGGTCCGTGGTCCCACCCTTTAAATCCCCCTAACTGCAACTGTAAAAAGGAAAAAAAAAAGTTAATTTAGTTGAAGGGAGAGCGCAACGATGTTGAGTTGCAATGTTTTTCACTTTACGCAAGCTCACTGGCACTAACGGCAAAGAGAAGCCTAAAGTGCCTCCGGTATGGAGCCTGAGACTCTCGAAATTTAATGAAAGTGGATGCCTCAAAATGAAACCAAATAGAAGAAACGCACCAACTTTTCAACCTCAATATTTCTATTCGATGCTTGTCAATCTGAACAGCTTGCAAGCATTGAACGTGCTATCATTAGATTATAATAAAAACAGACGAGCATTGAATTATTCTTTGTACTATTCCAAAATAAAATAAGAAGCGCCGGTCATGAAAGTGTTCATTTTATTCTTAACTAAATCAAACAAGCTTGGTTTCTTTTTTTCTACCGGTACTGTTGATCTTTTTTCAAGATTTTAACGCAAGTGGTACAGCTTGCATCAATATGAACTGGTACAGGGCATGACAAGCTATTACAGTAAACATGCCATCATGGGAGGCCCTGGTGTATCAAGAAGTTAAAAAGAACGTTGGATTGAACGGCTGCTTTCTCTTGATTGAATAGCGTTTAAGCAAAATAAAAATTATCGCAATAGCTCTATTGATTAGCGGTACTCAAAAATCACTTACCAAAGGTCTCGTTTATTTATTTAAAATATTCGCATTCGGTTTGTAATTTCAGAAAGATATGCCCGCACGCACCACACGCGTACCGCTCGTTCTCGAACATTGTTTGTAATCCAAGTGTAGCGACGACTCCAGATTTTTTCCAGATAAGTTTACGACGTTCAAGGCTATACATAAGTTCACTCGTTTATGTAGTATCGAGATCTTTTGAAGGGATTGGCTCACGAAAACAGTAGAAGTTCTTCCGCTACCTCATCCAAGTTGTCGTGAAGTCAAGGATGACATGGCCACCATCAGCTCTTTCTGAACTATGCAACTGACACGTGCCGTGAGTAAACCGCAGCACTGGTCAGTCGCATCCACTAAAAAATTTTAGTCTGTCATTTGTATTCAGTATACTATGATGCTGCTTCATGGCCAATTAGATTTTTCAAGAACAGTCAGGAAATGCAAGGTCCAATACCCTACATGCCTCCTGCATCCACATTTGGGTGCTCGGCTGTGTTTTCTAAGGAAATAACAAATGAATTGACTGTTGAACTACATCAGATAGTAAACTAAAGTCAATGTCGACAATTGAACTTTTGATGAACCCACATGTTTAATCTTCGGGAGAATGACCCTTTATACATATTTTATATTCGTTGTCAATATGATCCTATTGCGAGCGATAATCAGCGAATAATTATAAAAGGTACCAAAAGACGTTCCGAAAAGAAATGGCCAGCACTTCTACGAATGTTATCTTTGTTTTCAAGTTCTATCCTTTGCCGATGTAATAATATGGCTAGGGTTAATTGGCGAAAATTTAAAACAAGCTACTAGAAGACACCGAAAAGAAAGCCAACAGTACTCAAAAGCTTATCTTTGTTGTAAATGTATTGTTATTCGTTGCTGATGGAATATTATAATGAGCGATAACGAGGAAACAATTATAAAAGCTACCAAAGTGTTCCAAGGAGATGGCCAAACTAATTCAGAAGGTTTTTTTCTTTACACATATTTCTCCTCGTTGCTAACGTAAACTCATTGCGAGAGAAAATCAGCGCAAAATGTTCAAAACTACCAAAAGACGTACTGAAAAATGGGCGACAGTATCCGCAGGTTATTTCTGTACAGACATTTATTTTATTTGTTTTTGATGTAATGGTATTGTGAAATTGGTGAAAAATTATCAAAGCTACCAAAATACATATGCAAAGATGTCAAAGAGTGTTCGGAACGATATTTTTTACACACATTTTTTCTTTGTTTTTGAAGTAAAAATGTTGCGAGTGATAATTAGCAAAATGGTTAAAGTTGCCAAAATACGAACTGAAAGATTGCCATAAGCATTCATATGGTTATTTTTACTCATGTTTTTTTAATTTATGTATTATTTTTATTGCGAGATAATCAGCAAAAATTATGAAAGCTATACCGATATAGGTACTGATAGATTGCCAGGAGAACTCAGAATCTTATAATTGTTTTGCACATTTTTATTTGTTGCGATGTAATACTATTGCAAGCAAGGATAAACGAAAAATGAAGTTTGAAAAGGCTCACGGAAAGATGGCCAATAGTACTCAGAAGGTTATTTTTTACAATATTTGTTTTTATATAATGTTATTGCTAGTGATAATCGACAAACATGACTCACGCTGATAAAAGACGAACTGAAAGATGGCCAATAATATTATCAAGGTTATTTTTACATGTATTTTTTGTTTTCGATGTAATATTATGGCGAGTGATGATCAACAAAAATTAACAAAGCTATTAAAAGCCGCACTGAAAGATGGGCAACAGTATTTCAAAGATTATTTTCATTGCATATTTTTATTCAATCATGATATAATAATCTTGCGAGCTATAATCAGCGAAAAATTATAAAAGCTACCAAAAGACGTATTAAGAAATTGCCAAAATATTTCAAACGGTTATTTTTTACACGCATAAATAATTTATATATTAGTATTAAGAGAGGTAATCAGCGAAAAAGGATAAGCTACCAAAGATATATGAAAGATGGTCAACACTATTCAGAACGTTATTTGCATTTTTGTCTTACATATTTCTTATTTGTTTTTGACGTACAATTGCGGACGGTGATCAGCAAAAAATTATGAGACAACCCCAGCTTTCTTATCCATGATCACCTTGCGACCTCCCTCGCCTGCTCTCCGTAAAATGCTGTAAAAGATTAATTCCAGTTGAAAAACTGCGTATATCTAAATATTCCCCGGGATACCAATAGACAGTACTTAAAGTCTGCCGCAAGCTTCTGGGGGTCTTACAAACAGTGGTAAGAAAAAGGGGGGGGGAGAGAAGGGGGGGGAGAGGCTTTACGCTAAACGCACATAAAACTGACTCGTGTAAAACGTATGCGGCGCCCGGCTTGTTTCTCAGGAAACAAAGTCGACCATCAACCAAGATTCCGATTATTATTCTCGTGAAAAATTAATAGTGTCCGTGAAATATCCGATATTTTGTTCCACCCGAAACCGACATATCTACTCACAACATAGTTTTTCTATCTCTTGAGATGGCTACTCAACAAAACTTGAATAGAGAAAATCCCAACATTTCTGATCCCAACATAGAGTACTTATGATTGTGTTTTCACCATCGCCAGAGATTTGTCGGGGGTCTCAGACCGCCCTTCAATATCGGCCGGGGTGCGAGATCCCCTCAAGACTTCCTGATCTTAAGCACTGCCAATAGACCAATATTACAAAAAATAATCAATATAAACTTTACTATTACCATGAATACTTTTTGGTCCTCATGATCTTCTCCTGTTCTTGCCCCAGGAAGGTTATCTTTTCCGCGCATACACCACGGTCGCAATGTTGATAGCGATGTGATTATCTTCAGAATGTGTCGATATTTAAATGCGGCCCACAGATTGGACATGAGCCAGCGTGAGCACTCGATTTGGGTTAGGGACACCCAAAGCGTCGGCTGACTTTTGGGAATGGGCTCGCGTTCAATCGCTGCAATGACGGAAATTGCCGAATCCAAACAATATGTGGATCTCAGCACGTGCACTGTGCTTTGCCAACCCCAGCATGAGGCAAAGGGGAGGGGGGGAGGTGTGATGGACATTGGCGGCATATAATCGGCATCAGATTATGGCCATGTTCCAAAATTGACTCGATCTTACTCCGGGGTAAGCTTTTTGTTCGTGTTTGTTTTTCGTTCGAAAATCTACCCGCGTCAAGCGTTGCTCTATTTGTGTGGTCACGTGACACGACTCGCCGGAGTAAGTCGGATATATTTGGGTAAGATTTAGAACACAGCCTATGTGGCCGCTTCTTCTGGCACTGAGTTAACGGTGTGAAGCCTTTTCGTTTTTCCATATTTTCTTTCGCGTCTGTCATTTCGTGGAGAAAAAATATCGAATCGAAGTTTTCGTAAGTTATGAGCCTTAGGCACTTATCTAACGAGTTATAGGAGAAGACAGAAGAGGAGACGTTACAGATATTGTGAGATTGTCTTATCGCCAGTAGAAGGGTGGTGTGCTGGGCTAGTTGGTATGATGACATTTGGAACATAACAGCGCACAAATGACGAGAACAAAGGAAAGGAACACACAATACACAACCTTATGCTTGGATAGGTTTTTGTGTAATATAATTAATTTGTAGGCCAAAATTATGTTTGTATACCTTACCTTTTATGCAGAGTGTACTGTGTCCTTCAATGTGCGTCTGCGTCGCGCTCTCGTAGTCCGAGTCTTTATGATGCTTTCATCTTCTTTCTTGGTTTCTTATATTTCAGTTGCGAGTCACCAGTTGTGTGTCTTGTGTGTTATTTTCCTTTGTCCTCGCCCTGTGTGCGCTGTTATGTTCCAAATTTTATGTCCATTCATCCAATCGCTCCTGAATCGCTTTCTTTTAATTTCGGGTCTACCAGTGGGCGATCGGGATCAGCATGTTTGACATCCGCGTGTGGCTTTGGAGCAGTTTTGTACAATATACTGCACAACAGTATTTAACATAAGTTTCTAAATATCTGCTTCAGAAGGTATTTTAAGTTATGCTCGGGTTATTTCCCTGCAAAATATCTTTACTATACAACAAATTACTCAAACGGAAAATTCAATTACTTTCAAATACACTTTTATTGCATCATTTGAATTGATTTCAGTAATAGTAGAATGCGTCATTTGCAGGCAACAAAATCAAAACACACAAAAATGCAGTGTTATTTTATGCAGTCCCAATAGAGGAGTAGCATCACACAGGTGCATTATACACTGCGATCTTTTTTAAGAGAAAGGAGCAAAAAGGGGTAATGTTTTGCATTTGCAGCAGCACCATAACGATGACTGCGGGTACACAAGCGGTGCAGAGATGTCCACCAGCAAGGGAGTCCCGACAGCGGCTTTAATATTGCTGCGACCGCAGCTGACTAAGTAGGCAGCGCGCTCGTGGCCTGGATTCTACGCAACTGCCAGGGAAGTGATTTCATAGGCGTTCCTTGTATTGCCTTGGTCCGAGCCGACCACTGCAGGGTAGACAGGCGGCTACCAACATTTAAGGATTTTGTGGCGCTTCACTGTAATCACTGGCCCCAGGATTCCACGGAACTGCGGGGGAGTGGTTTCGGGTGTCGTTTATTTTTTGCAAGATTCAGCGCGCCAAGGAACGACGCACAATTACCGTCGTTCATTATTTTTTTTGGCTGGAGCTTGCTTTCCATCGGACCCTGAAGTACTCGATACGGCCACTTTTACTTACATGAACTTAAAATGTGTTTTTACCTTGCGCTTAAATTCATTTAATTTAATTTCATTCATTATCACATAGCCCGGGACATAGCTTCGTCCACGAGTTTCTGCGCTTAGACCTTTGGCCAGGACCCGTTTCCTCCTTTTCTAAGAATATTGCGCTTGTCGGCGTGACGCGATCGTCGGGCTTTATTGACACGCCCGTGCCGACAGTACATCGCAACCGCAAGCAAGGTCCGTAAAACAGCACCATATGTCTGATTGCACAAAAACGCCAAAAACAATAAACCGTTGCACTGCATGTGTAAATTAGAAAAGACAATAGAACAGATTTCATCAAATTCCAGAGGCCGGTGTTTATTCCAGAACAAATCAACTAACAGCAAATCACTCGGCGCTTCAAGAAAAAAAATGTGAAAGAAAAATGCTGCTCCAACTAAATCTGCGTACCTTGCAGCGGCGTTGAAGACGCGTGTTCAATTTTCCATTCGCTCAGACCCCGCGTTCTTTCCAGACTGAAAAAGAATGACCAGGTGCTTGAGTCAAATTGACCGTCCCAACTTTAAATAAATAACAAAAATCAGTTTCACATGCTACGGAATTGCAGCCTGGTGGTGGCTTTTATTCGCGAAAGCGAACTTGCCTCAGAAGCGTTAAGCAAAAAATGCTTTCTAAAACAGACATGTGCTAAGCCTTTAGTTTTTCAAATGAAACGCGACACGCGAAACTTCGACACGAGAAAGGCTTAGTTGTTGGCTGGTATTTCTAAGTTCAAGAAGAGGCAAGACTGCTCTAGCTGCACCTACGTCAAAACTTAGTGTCGCGGTATGGGAAACTGATTTTTTAGTATTTATTTAAGTGGGAACGATCCATCTGACTCACCTGACACCGCCGCCGCACGTGGAATGCGGTCTGCACCACAAAGTGACAAAGTTACGAAAGCCTTGGCCACGCTCGCGTCAAGCAAAAACGTTTTCTGTGCAGGTGGCGCTAGTGATCAGGTACATAAAAAAAAAGTTTATTCCACGGAACATCTCATTTACTGAGCAGTGATCGCATTAATGCCACTGATGCGTACAACGTAAGGAATCTAAACAAAATAAGGGATACCGCGAATATAAATAATTATTTATATTTTTATTTTCGTCTCAAAATTAAGCAAGCCGGACTTCAATCCGCGTTTGGATATCTTCCACGTGGATTCATGCTTATCAGAATTTGTAAATACGAAATAGGCTTAGCGTAGGCGGTCAAAACACAGATGTACCCTGCCATCTATTACACAACAGAAAATATGTGGCAATAATTCCTTTGTTCTATGACTCTTCATTCTTTCCTTTACCATAAATGCGCGCGAAGGAGAGCTCGTGAAGTGTCAACATCGACGTCACATTGATTTCGCTCGCACTGATCGTGAAACGAAGTGTAGGACATGTGGGGCACGTTTCGGCGGTGCACGCGTCGACGTGTTCAGAACTAATTTGTTCTGTGTTGTCAAGGTTAGCGTAACTTCTGCAGGGCTCCAACTTTGTCAAAGCTGGGGTGAGCGCGTGGAAATAAGGGGCACCACGAGGCCTCGTGGACGTGCTCTTGTTCTTAGTTTTCTGAATGCGCTGATCGCGTGCGCTGAAAACAGCCTATGGCTCCGGAGAAAAATTGGGGTGTGCGTATGTTTCGACAGCCTAGAATTTGGTCTGCCTCAACGGCCGACGAGTCTCCCAGCTGTAGATGAGAAATTTAGCCAGTGCAGAACCCACAACCGCTAGCGCGGGGTCTTTAACGTGCATCACGCAGTAGTGATACACGACCGCACGCCGATGCGATGTTCATCCAGATCGAAACGGGAAGGGCTGCGGATTGAACCCAGGATCGCTGGTTCCTTTTGCGCGAGCTTTCGCTCCACGTGCTCCGAGCTGGTGTGCCCTAGCCCACTCGGCCGCCGATCCCCCCTATGGCCCCGGAGGGAACCATGTCTTCTGTTTAGACACGCACAGCAAGTTAGCAACTGGATTACACCGCTGTATGCACTGCGAGCTGTAGCGATTTGTAAGGTCCACGAAAAAAAACGCCATACTCGGTGACAGGTTAAAAGTAAACGCTGGGGAGGGGGTCGCCTCCTCTCGAGCGTTCGCACTGCAAAAGGGGAAAGAGATGGGAGGAGCTTCCACTACCTGTCACCGACTATAATAACGCGCTTCATCTCAAAACTGAGAGTGATGCTCAGCAAATCCCACGCGAAGCACGAAATGTACGCTTCCTTCGATTTGTGTGTATGTTTATGAGGCAAAAAAACGTAGTGCTTCTTTTTCTCTTATGCCCATTTAGCGACGCAGCCAGGAATATTTTCCAGGGGGGGGGGGGGGGGCGACCCTGAAAGTTTTTTTGCCACCCCTCTACCTAAGTCACTGGTGCATTGTCGGCTGTACGTGATTTTGAAAATCTCAAAACAACCTGTTTTACTGAGCCGGTAAACACGGCCTGTAATTAAAAAAAAGAGAAATTAAAAAAAAACTTTTACTTTTTTAACAAAAAATAAAATCTGAAAACAAATATCCACTGATTGATTAAGCAATTGCATGTCTTCACAAATAAAAATATCAAGTTGAATTAAGATGTCGAACCCCGTGTTTGAGGGACGAGATGGACATAAGTTTATGTAGATTTCAATCAGCAAAGGTTATCACGGAACATATATAGCAGGAGAAGCTGGGACATTATGTTTGATCGCCCCAAAAATTGACTTCAAACTGCGTACAAAACACGATAACTCCAGTAATGACCACGGTATAGTGACACCGCGGCCACCGAAATATAAACTGTAATAGAGTGGGGTCGAAACCGAAACTGTGTGTACGCTGGAAAAGCGCCGAAAAATACACGAACAGAAAGAAAGAAAGCAGTACAGGGCGCACTCTCAACTAAAGGTTATTTGAAAAGTACACACATATATACCCGGCAGGCATACTAATCGTCACTCATCTAGACCAGCCCCCGTTTCAAAACTCATATTTATCCGAGTTCAGTCGTATTTCAATCCATTGCTTCGTTCCGATCCAAAGCCAAGCAGCTTCCGGATTCTTGTCCGTCCGGGCCAAGGGCGTGCAGACAAAGGCCTGCCTCAACGTGTGCGGGTGAAGTCGTACTTCAGGTAAGTTTTGCCGATTTCATATTCATAACGCATGCCCGAAGAGTATCTGCTTATGCTGGATGATCTTCCGAACACCGTAGCTCACGTTGCCACCGTAATTCGGATGATATTTAACTTTTTTCGACGCTTGAGCGGTCTCCGCGACTTCGTGTTCCTGGCCCGAGGCGGCGTCGCGTCACAGTTCTGAAGAATTTTGGCTGGCTTTAGGCAAACGATCGCAATAACTTGTGGAGGCTGTTCGTTGAAACCTTGCGTAAATGCTAGCCGCTATCTTGAGAATCCCGTGAATGTTCTGCGATACCGGAGCACGGCAGGGACGCTGATCCGATTGTTTCGAAAGTTGCTATCGGCCGCGTTAAACTGATCTGGGCTGTCAAACGCTTAGATACGGATCTTAGAACAAACGCTTTGGATGTGTTTGGGAGGGCGACACGCGTGAACGTAGATGGTTTTTACTTTCACGTGTCGGGTTTTGCGCCGCGTCCAGCGGAATGGGTGCCGCTGGCGTTTGGCGGGTTACGGCGGGTTGATAGAACACGCTCCTAGCTGGGCGTCGTAGCGCTCGCGTACGGCGTTTGCCCCGCGCCGGCCTGCTGTCCTTGTCGTTGGTGTTGAGGCGCGCGGGCCTAGAGATACTTAAAAGTGTTGACAGGACCCTGGTAATCTCATCGTTTCCGTTGTTTTCTCCCTTACGGGCGCTTGCATGTGTGTCTAGCCTTGCGAGCCACCCGGAGTACTACCACTGTCGCTAATAAAGATTATTATTGTTTGCCTTAATGGCGTTTTAATTTACCCCGGTCATATTCGTGACTGTAGAACCCGCGGGTGCACACGTAGTTTACATGGCTGAGGAAGGAGGTTGAATGATTTGGTTAAAATGCTCTGATCTGATATAGAATGTGTAGTGACTTTTAAATAATTGAGGTTCTGGTAAAGCTGAAGGGAGTCTCTTAAAACATTTTTGCAACCTTGATCAAGACCCAATGCTGGGTACAATTTTAGTCTAAAGGCTGGTCCACACTTTTGCCACTGACTATGACTGAGTCCGACAAAACCAGTCTTTAAGCCCCTTGTCACGGCTTATGACCGGGCTGCGCAGCACCAATGGCAGTCGTAAGCAACTTAAAATCCTTTTTTGTTGAACTTGGTCATAGTCAGTTGCAACAGTGTAAACCAGCTTTAACACCTCTTACGTTCATGTAACTAACAGTAGCTTCAGGATAAACTTGCGCATTGTACTACCCCAAAGTATTTCGATCACATCCTCGGTTTTGATTCTTGATCTGTATCCCAGCACTACGTAACGTCGATAGGCTTGTTGATTGCTGTGCATGTGACTATCATGCAAGCTACGCTATTTCTAGGTGTTGTTTAATTTGTTTTTAAGGTTCCCGGGATTTTTTTAATGTATCATTAGGTATCTAAGCTCCAGGTGCACACTGTTTTTAATACAATTACTTCATGCAGAAACTCAGTTTCCTTATTTGGTTGAGTTTAATGGTGGTGCCATCATGGTTTTTGCACTGTCGACGACAAGAGAAGCGTAATGTTGGCACTTGTTCTTTTGTTGATCTGTGAAGCAAGTTCTGGTTTCTTTTTTGTTCCAGAATGTCAGTCTGATTTTTATTCATGGTGTTGCAGGAAGTCTGTATGATGAAGAAAAAACGGCAGGTGGCTAGAAGCTGCCGATGAGCTGCCAGTCTGGATAGCAGTCATCAACTCAGCAAAGGCCTGCAGGCGAATCAGCCCCACCCGTTTCTCTGCTGCCATTCGAGACAGGATGCTTTGTAAAAGGTGAAACAGGGCCCATGCACTGCTTCCGCAGGGCCCTGGTGGTATTTATCTGACATTTTGTTTTTCTAAACAAATAACACCATTACAAACTGTAATATACCGAGCAAGCACCCACTCTAACCTGGGGATGATCCTTGAGAGCTGGGGGATAGGGTAGGTAATAAAGCAAACGTCTACATGGTCGGGTGGTCCCTTGGTCCGACCACGGAATTACGAATAGCTGCCATTTGCAAAGCTAGTTTACTGCGCAAACACGTAAAAACAAAGCCTCTGTTTTTTTTTCTTCTTTGTTTGATTACAGAGAAGTATCTTAAAAAATGGTTGCTTACGCATTTGCTTGTTTATGTTGCTGAAGATTTAAATTTATTCTTCTGAGTTAGAACAAACAAGCAACCCATCTTTTCTTGGGCACAACGTTTTTGGCAATGAAGAGAAAGCTAGAGAGGGGGAGGCAGGCAGTGCTAATGGTTCTGTATTAGCACACCGAAATAGTTTCGTTTTTTTCCGTCTAGGTTTTAGTTTGGGGTTTTGCGTGTCAACCACGCAGTTGCTACAGTGCATCTTTTTGTACAAGGATTGCGGTTGAGGGAGCTGAACCGCGATCGCCGAGCATGCAGGCACATTCACATCTATTTCTCAACGTTTCTCCCGTTTTTTTAACGTGAGCCAACACTTTGACTGAAGCACTCGACAGACTTTCAAGGTAAATTTCACCGTGGTCAATCTCCTAGAATTTTATTTGTCTCGCAGCTGACGAAGATAGGCAGTGTCGATTCAGGAAAAGCTGTGAATTTCGTGATCGTAGATAAACGCCGGAAAAACAGAGACAAAAAGTTGGTGTGAACACTGGCACACTCGCAACTAACATTTATTAAAAAGAACATTTTTTATATAGCCATGAAAAACGTCAGTCATGACTACAACTGGTGTAACCCTCGATCAAGAAACTCGTATTCTTTTGCCGATAAGGTTATGGATGTGTCACTTGTACACCTCGTGCCTTTAGCTTTAATCTCAAACGCCTGGTGTAGCTCTCTAGATGCTTTATTTGGGTATCTGGCCAAAAATTTGGTGTCATCGAATGACTGGGAGCAAAAGCAGCGTCTGCGGTGTGTGGCCAGATGTCCTGATGGAGGTTGGTCGTGTTGCCACCTCATGTTCGCGGGCGCAATCATTAATACATAGGCCTGTCTGACCTGTGTACACAGAACCACATGACATTGGGATTTCGTACACAACTCTGGTCGTGCATTCTGTGAATTTTTTGCAGTGTTTAGTTTTGCATTTGTCTTTTGCAAGGGCCGCGGCTGCAGCAACCACGCACGTCAGCTGCTGCCCTTGTTTCCCGTCATTTGATGACACCAAATTTTTGGCCAGATACCCAGATAAAGTATCTAGAAAGCTACACGAGGCGTTTGAAATTATAGCCGAAGGCACGATTTGTACAAGTGACACGTCCATAACCTTATTAGCAAAAGAACATGAATTTCTTGATAGAGGTCTGCACCGGTTGTTGTCATGACTGACATTTTTCACGGCAATGTAAGAAATGTTTTTTTAATAAATGTTAGTTGCGATTGCGCCAATGTTTACGTCAACTTCTTGTCCCTGTCTATTTTTTAGGCGCTTGTCTATGATCATGAACCCACTGGCCTAAATTGCCAGATGAACGAATTTCATCGGTGCTGCTGTGTTTTGAGGTCATAATACGTAAACCCTTCTGGTTTTGAAAAATTATTGCGTGGGTGGGATATACTGAAATACAAGCACGCACACTCCACGATGCAGTCGCATTCCATTTGAATTGTATTCAGTTATGGCTGGCCCTGGGGGTCGCTGGCACACCACAGCTCAGAACATGTGTAGTGAAAGATTGCGCTGCAGAACCCAGGGGTCCTGAGCTTGATCCCCACCCCTGTTCATTCACACCAGTGAGCTCGCTAACCAACCGGTATACGGAAACAACTAGGAGTCTCGGTTCCCACTGTCCCACTTGTCGTACACGTTGCACACCACTTGCTTGCTTGGTTTGTTTTAACATTTCTTGGTTGCCAAACTTCGTAAAAATCCCACACGTCAAACAAATGGGCGAGCTCACAGAGTGTACCAACAATACACCACACTGATGATGCCTAAAGATGCACATGATAAAGATGCCATCTTAATTTTGCAGGGAGCTAGAAAACCTAGGGTGAACTTAAACGAAGAAAACACAAAATAGCTAAAAAGGAAATGCTATTGGTTTGGCACATCCTGGCTAATGTTATGCTAACATTCTAAAGTCAAAACTAAACAAAACAATTTTACTTATTTTTTAATTGGTTAAGTTCCACCCAGCAAATTATTATGGTTGAACTATATTCAGCTATGCATTGAAACGGTGTCCTTTGGCTCTCTAGCTTTAGCTCCATTGCCACGGAACGTTGTCCCTCTCCTCTCCTGCTTTGGCATTCTACTCGTTCTACCCCCTGGTGTCTGCCAGTCGGGGAGATAAACGCCCATGGCGAAAGGGCGCTTGATGTCTCTTTCATATATTTTTTTTTAAATAGGGGAATAGGTTTTAATATGTCCTCTGATGAGTTGATATGTTTGAAAGTAGGGGTTGAGCGCTTACTCTGACATGGGTGCATGCTCGGTGTTTTACGGTAGTTTTATGGTGTGTGTTACTAGAATAAATTGGGCTTTAGTATAGTTACCGCATATGTGTACAGGTAATTCATGCAGTTGTTAATGACCGTTAGTATCCAACTAACCTTGTGCAGGGTGTCTATGAGCTTAAAAATTGGTAATGTTGAGGAATTCGACGATTGAAAAAGTCTGAAGATTTCCACCCTAATCAGCATCGATCAGGGAAATTCAGCTTTCCTTTCTCTGAATGTCAGCAAAAGACACGTGTGGTGTGACACATGCACCTTTCTACTCAGCAACTCGGCCGGCCTGCCAACATAAATCTCTGCTGGAAACTAGTGTCTTGGTAGAATCCAGAGATACAACCTCATCTCGAAATGTATGAACCAGGCAAACTTCTATACTCTCAATGAACTGCTGCTGCTTATAGCAGATTTGTGGGATGGCTTCATAGTGCAAGAGCTTGTCTCTATAGTTACCCCAGTTGCTCCTGAATGGACTTTCTGGGGATCTTTTCTGGGTTATGAACATCATGGCAGTTGAGGTAGTTTCTGCTGGGAAAAGTACGGCGAAGAGTATCCCTCAGCTTGACGGTCCATAGAAGCTTTGTCAGCCAGGATTTTGAATGTTGCGAGGATAATGACTGTTGCGGTAGCTCATATAGTTTTTGCCAGAAGTTGTACGACCAACCGCCAGGATTGCAACATACGACAGCATGACATGCCGGCTCCTGTGGTGTCATTTAGTTTTGTCGCTTAGAGACCACTTTTGGTACATGAGTGGTATAGAACGCTAAACACACCAGTTGGAGGCACGTTCCAGGCACCATACCGTAGCATATGCTGCTGAAATGTTCTTATTGCAGTTATAATTTCTGATTCTGTTTCTTTTGTTCTTCAGTTGGAGCTCATGAAGGTGGCACTGTGTACAGAGGGGCAGAGTGGCTGACAGTGAGCTGCCCAAGCAAGCTGCTGGCTCTTGTGACCGTCTCCGAAAGCCTGTGGATGGGCTAAATCACAGACGTGCCTGGACATTTATAAATGGTAAACACAATCTACACTACCTTTGAATAATGCCTTGGTCTAACGGCTCTAGTTTGTAGTTTTGATGTCGTGTTTGGCTGCTAGAATTGAACTGGATAGTGTTAGGCGGCACATGTCACCAAGCAGGCACACGCTGGGACGCTTATCCACAAACTCGGCTTCCCAGTTCATGAGCCACCAAAGACCCAGCCAAAGAGATCCCGAGTCACCCATGATTTCGTGTTTCATACGTATATGATGGTTTTACTGTAAGAGTTCTTCATACTATTTGGCATTCTAAACTTTCCCATCACTAACGATACATTTTTGTGGTGCCATCCGTGTTGGTTTTCAAAAGCTGTGTAATCTGGGCCTTGTTCTGTTAGCTGCCATGAGAACTGTGAATTGCTTGCCAGGGATTCTTTTGCCACTGCAGGCAAATTTCCTTGGCAAGGCATTTAACTATTTCTGGCTTCATACTTGGCTTCAATTGATCGTTGAGCCATTGACTTTCTCTTTCGACGCTGGCACTGCCACCACAATAGTCCCATCACATACACTGGCACTACTGCCTGTTACAAAAGGTACAGCCGTTTGCATCCATCTATCTATCCCATCGATGGTCTTTTTTCCTATGCCATGGTGGCCCTTAAGTCAATCTAGCTATCCACCTGCAGTGAAGTTCTTTACATCAAGTTAAAAGGAATCTTTCACATTCTTTTTGAAGATTCTTCACTTCAAGAGTAAAAGGAGTTTTTCACATTCCTTTAGAAGATTGGTCTCAATATAGGAATGTTGCTTGCCCCGACATCTCTAAACCACCTCTGTAGTGGTTTCTCGATGTCTTAATATGCCGTGCATTGAAATGTGTTCTGTTGCGCTTTTATGTCACACCGTTTCTTGGGTAGTTTACCTAAAGTTTTTGAAAGATCTTGTGGGCTCCAGTGACACAAGACTTCTTGTCTCCTTCTCCACATGCCTTATTATTTCAAGTTCTGTTGCAAATGTCAACTTTGCCCTCTAGACATTCATAGCCAAGACAACTGTCACAGAATTCAACAGTTTTTGTTATTTTTTTGCTGGTTTCCGTTTTGAGTAAAATGCACGAGCGCCGAAAGCACATGCTCGGAGGAAGGGAACAAAAAGAAGGAAGGTGGAGCCCGCGCGCGGTGTGGTTGTGGTGGAACGCGAAGCAAGTAGTGATGCAAAGCTATCGATAAATTGACTATCGATATCGATAGCTTTTCCAAAACTATCAATAGTGTCGCAAAACTATCGATAGTAGACTATCGATAGTACTATCGAAAGTTTTTCGATAGTCGACTATTGATAGTACTATCGATAGTTTTTCGACAGTCGACTATCGATAGTACTATCTACAGTTTTTCGATAGTTGACTATTGATAGTTTTTAACTATAAATAGTCAGATTTCTGGCGACTATTGATACTATCGATAGTACTATCGATAGTTTTGCATTACTAGAGCGAACACAGTTGCCGAACCGCCGCTTGCCTCCCTTCCTCCTCTCTTCGCCCAAACTCCCGTCTTCGTCATCACTGAAAGTTGAACCAATGTTGCGATAGTAAGTGTTTGGGCTAGTTGGTGTCCCATTTGAAAAAATAAAGCGAGGAAAAAGAAAAGAGAAGGCGACGCAAGCTACCAGTGTCGCAAAACTATCGATAGTAAACTGTCGACAGTACTATCCATAGGTTAACGATAGTCGACTATCGATAGTTTTCCGATAGTCAATTAACGATAATTTTCCGATAGTTGACTATCGATAGTACTATCCATAGATTTTCGATAGTCGGCTATCGATAGTACTATCAATAGTTTTTCGATAGTCGACTATCGATAGCTTTTTTTACTATCGATAGTCAGATTTCTGGCGAGTATCGATACTATCGATAGTACTATCGATAGTTTTGCACTACTAGAAGCAAGGCATCGGCGCTATGGCTGATGGAACGGCGATCAAGGCTTTGGGTGGTCGAGCCTCGAACAAGGCTTCGTCAAGATTGTTGGTGGGCCCGAGCAAGTCTTCGACAATGCGCTTGTGTTTGTGAGTGAGCGCTGTTTGGCACTGTAAGCACCCAAGCCACCACCGACATCTTGGGATCATGATTGGACTCCCCCCCTCCTCCTCCGAACTGTATGGCATCTTTGATTTGGCTTCTGTTCCTTTTGTTATGCTTTTGAAGCTTTTGTGTCTTTCTTGCCGCGGTTACGAAGAGTTGAACGCTTGCAAGATATGTTCTTTTCCTTTATTCTTTTTTTTACTACTATGTGTGCGTCCTGTGCACCTTTTCTTTACTTTTGAATTTCATTACTATTAAATAGTGTTCCGTAACGCCAGGCATGACTCACTCTCAATTACTACCGCCTCTCGGGAAGTCCATCGCCTAGGTGTGGCCCTAGCACCTGGACGGCGGGATAATAGACCCTTTGCAAAACGTACAGCGCCACGACGGCAGGGAATTTTGGGAACCCTCGACAGGTTCGAGTCCTGTCGTGGATGCCAATTTGTCACATGTTCGATTGGAAAAGATGCCACAAACAAACAAACTTGTAATTTGAATTGGACCGCAGTCCAGGTGCTAGGGCCACACCTAGGCAATCGACTTCCTTAGATGCTGTAGGAATTGAGAGCGAGGTTTGCCTGGCGTTACGGAACATTATTTATTAGTAATGAAATTCAAAAGTAAAGAAAATGTACACAGGACGCACACACATTCGTAAAAGAAAAAAAAGTAATAAAGGAAAAGAACATATCTTGGGAGCGCTCCGCTCTTCGTAACCGCGGCAAGAAAATCACTAAAGCTTCGAAAGCGTAACAAAGGGAACAGAAGCCAAATCAAAGACGCCATACAGTTCGGAGGAGGAAAGTCCAATCATGGTCCCAAGATGTCGGTGGTGGTCCGGATCCTTGCGCCGCCAGTCGGAGCCGAGAAGTTGGGGTGGCTTGGGTGCTTATAGTGCCGAACAACACTCACTCACAAGCACACGCACATCGTTGAAGCTTGCTCAGGGCCCACCAACCATCTTGGCGAAGCCTTGTTCAGGGTTCGACTACCCACAGCACTGAAGCATTGCTCATTGTTCCACCAGCCATAACGCGAGCCTAGATTCGCGCAACTTCCACCTTCTTTTTTTTTTTTCTTCCCTTCCGAGCTTGTGTTTTTGGCGCTCGCGCATCTTACTCAAAACGGAAACCAACATAGAAGAACACAAATCGTTGAATTCTGTGACGACAACATGTAGGCCTATCTGATGGTTGATTCTAATGTCAAATATCCATGATTGTCCACATTGGATATCATTTGCCTCTGGTGTGTTCTACTGCCACAAACATCTGCCATGCCATTACTACGCATTGGTGTTCGGTGGAGAAGCCTGCTACGTGGCTTCACAGCATGCAGTCATTAATTTCAACACTAGGGAGTTTGATAGTGATGTCTCATGAAAATGGACACCTCCGTTCCTACCCAAAAGCGTCCATAATGTGAGCTGTGCATAATAACAGAACAAAATGCAGGTATTTACCTGGTTGGTCCTCGAAAATGTTTTTTTAAATAGCAGAGTGTCCATATTATTGAGACATAACTGTTTACCCACCTTGCTCGAGTCCTACTAGTGTGGCAAAGAGAAACACCTGACACCGATATGCCTCAAGCCTGGATAATACGCCAAAAAACACGGACTAAATGAAAAAAGATCTGGTCAGGGCATGTACTAACTTTCAACTGAATGGTTTACTTTGGTAAAAAAATATATCTACTGATAGGAAGTAACACATGCTGTCAGAACACTGTTACCTGATTTGCATGATGTGATTTTACTTGTGATTTTGCTGTTGCGACGTCACTCGTGCCGCGAAATAAAAGCATAGGGGAAGCTGCAGTGCCTGACGTCACAGGTGTAAATTTGCAAGCGAAATCGTGCCATGTGAAGTGGGCTGATGTGGCGTCTGAACACACTCCCCCAGAAACGAGCGTCATTGGCTCTGCAGACAGTGAAATTCTTTGTCAGATAATAGTAATAGGGGTGCGCTCTCATGAGTTGTTATTCTAGAATTTTTTCAAGAAGGCATTGCGAATTTTCCTCTTTGTTTTTGTCTCGTAGCAGCCCATGACACTAGTCTTACTTTTGAGTTGGACTTGCACTCACAATGGTCACAATGAACTGCTAGGTGACCTTCTGGATAAAATACTAGGGTAACAATTCTTGTTTGAGTACACCCTTAATGTCATTGTCTGGCAGAATTTCACTCTCTGTAGAACTCGTGGCACTGGTTTCAGAGGGAGTTCATTTTGACGTTACAATGTTCTGCCAGCAGGTGTCAGTTTTTATTTGTATATATATTTCTTTTTTTAAATAAACCATTCAGTTGAAAGTTAGGCCGTGTCCTGTCCAGGTGTTTCTTCGTTTTGTCTGTGATTTTTGGCATACTATTCAGTGGTGAATAACCAACTTGCCATCTTAAGCCCTAAAGACCATGCAGCATGCATGTAAAGATATCATTTGGTAGGCTTGCAATAACTTGTGCTTACTTCATGAGCCCCGAAAATGGCAAGCCTGCCAAAGGCATCTTCGTGTGCATGCTGAATGTATTTAAGTCATGTCGGGGTCGGTTGTTTCTGTTGGTCGTTCTAGTAGGACTCCTGCATTATAAGTCTGATCCCATTTTACATTGAAAGTTTATAATACATTTTCACAAGAATATGGCTCGCATTCATTGTATTTATTGATTCAGTATAATCAAGTCAGACTAAATGTTTTTCTGATCCGATTTTTTTTTGTGTCGTTTTAATTACTAGGGAATTTGGTTTTTGTGGGTTTATAGCCTCAGGGCTGTCAGTGAAAGTTGACAGCACTTTATATTGCAACCTTACAGGTAGGTAACATAAATATCAAAAAGTACTTCTATGCATTTAAAGACAAGCAGATCGAAAACAGTGTCCTTATAGTGAAGTTGTGCTCATGGCTTGGTTTTACTATCAAGAGAAACAAAAAAAATTTCCTTGCGGCAATTCAAAGTTTGCTTTCAAACGATCTGAGCAACCTTCCGCAGTACTGCATGTTATATGTGGTGTTCACATTGAGGTGCTCTAACTGGCTTTTATTTTACATTTACTGACAGTAGTATTCTACAAATGGAGGGAAATCATGCTTGTCACCGTCGAGTTCTGTAGTTCCTGCGTTATCATTATGTATTCTCCTGCAGTATGGAAGACCCACTGGGAGCGCCTGGCCGAGGCAGTGGCTGGTGGGGACGCTGTGTGTGCTCTGGGAAATCCCAATCTACCCAAGGGGGAACTCACTCAGTGCTCAGCTAAAGCGCATAGTACGCTTATCAGTTTTCGGGTTCATGGTGGAGAGCAGTTTATTCGCATCATGTCACGGCCACTAACTCTGAAATGGCTGTCTGAGAGAAACTGGCCTGAGTCAAGACAATATTTTCACTTTTAAAGTGCATGGTCCATGCCATCCTTCTAATTAATGAATCCGCTCTTCAAGGCATTTTATTTTTCATATATGAGTCTAGGGTGTAACATTAATATTTGTGTCCGTTCTCAAATTTTACACCTGAAATAACTGATAACAAAAACAGTGATGAGCATGCTTACTTCAAACCTCCATGACCATATCTCTGGGTGCGATGCCGATAAAGCACTATCTTAGGCTAAACCTAAACCAAAAACTGTTAGCAAGTTCAGGACCAGTTGAGCCCCGAGTGAGCGTCCTTTCCTCGAGGCAGAGCAGAATCTCGTGGAGCGCACGCACATAGCGCCCCCGACCACCGCCGTCTCGGCCATGCGATCTCAGTAGGTCCATTATATTGAAGGAGACTGAACCTACCACCAAGACCTTTTGGGTGGCCTTTCTGCTGTGTTATAATTTAATTAGGAGCATGATTTATAGTTCATGTAAAACATATTTACTAAACATGCGTCACTGTTTATTCTGTTCCTTCTCCAGGTGCTGCTATCCTGCTCTATGTCACAGCCATGAAGTGGCCATGGGGTGAACCATCGACAACTGCTGTCATTAGTACTTAGATCGGCAGAGCCACCTGCTAGCTGTGAAGCCCAGTTACCAGGCAGCAGACACTCCACCAGCAACCAGCCTTTGTCGCTCTAGTGGGACTCAAGGATTATGCCCGAGTCCCACTACAGCGACAAACGGAAACAAACGACACGGGCAAGCCTCCAACCCATGCATCATGCTCGTGATGGTACCTTGGGCAAGCGTTTATTCGTTCGGTGCTCGTGAAATAAGCATGAGTGATTGTAAGCCAGCCAAAGAATTCTCGCGTGCATGATGCTTGTGTTTAAGCATAGCCTCCTTTATTCTACAAAGCCTGTCAAATCGCGAAAGACTCGGTTTTAAACCTAGTCGCCGTCGTTTGTTTCTGTTTGTCGCTGTAGTGGGCCTCTGGCATAAGCCAGCACCATGTACTAAACATGAAATAAAAACCACTGTATCAAACTTGATTTGATTTTGCAGCTTCATTTGCATGCCGACCACACGATAAATACAGCAGCTCGCACATGTTTTCAACTTTCATTCTATTGTTCAAGTATTCTGAGAAAATTACTGAGCAGCTTTATTAATCGTGAGGCATTAAATCCAGAACAAAGTAGCAACCAGTTTTTTCTGCACACAGCACCAAAAATTGGATATGTTTGGCTATATGCCACAAAAACATCCTTTGAATGACAACAGAGGCATCCTTGGGAGAAGCCAGTAAATTTCCTGTATAGCCAAGGTTGAATGACCAGAGAACTCCCACCCTGGCCCACACTGCATTTACACCGTTTTGCCAAGCTTGACTGACCACTGAACTGCCAGCGTGGCCCAGGACGCATTTAGACCGTTTTGCCAAGCTTGGCTGACCACTGAACTGCCAGCCTGGCACAGGCTGGTCTTACACCGTACAGCCAAGCTTGGCTGTACAAGGAACCCCCACTGAACTGCCGGGCCGGCTAGCCAGGCTGGGGCTGCATAGAGCCATGGTGCAAAACAATCTAGGCCCAGTGAAACTTCCCCGGCTGCCCAGTCTGGCTCAAGCTTGAGCCGGCCATAATGTGCTGCTTGGGTATGCTGGTTTCTCTTTAAAATATATTTAATCTAATACAAATTAATTACACATGTAATTCAATTACTTTCAGATATACTTTTCACTGCGTCATTTGAATTGACATCTGTGATAATAGACCCAGACAGCACACCAATGTTGGACCTACATTGGGCCAACAATGGCAAACACTGGCTCCAGAGGTTGGTCCAACATTGGCATTCTGGCCAAGCGCAACTTCTTCCAATGTTGGCCCAGCCATTGGCACCAACGTTGGGCCATCGTTCAACCAATGTTCCAGCCATCATTGGCACCAACGTTGGGCCATCGTTCAACCAATGTTCCAGCCATCATTGGCACCAACGTTGGGCCATCGTTCAACCAATGTTCCAGCCATCATTGGCACCAACGTTGGTCCATCGTTCAACCAATGTTCCAGCCATCATTGGCACCAACGTTGGGCCATCCTTTAACCAACTTTCCAGCCATCATTGGCACCATTGTTGGGCCATCGTTAAACCAATATTTCAGCCATCATTGGCATCCACACTATGTCATTGGCTATGCCAATTTTGACTTTCACACTAATTCAATGGCTATGCCATCATTGGCATACAAGTTCATTCATTGAATAGGCCGTTATTGGCAGTCAAGCTAATTTATTGGCATGTGCCAATGTTAATGCCACATCTTTAATATTGTCTATGCGATGATGACAATGCGTTTAAATTCTGGTTATTCCAACATTGGGTTTTAAAACCCCTGGCCTGTTTTGTATTAATAGCCCACTGCAAAAAAGCATTCTGGGCACAAATGCCAAGGTGCTCCTATGCTTTGTCTATGCACTATTTTATCTGGCGTGCAAATGACTAATCCAAGATTAATTAATAATTTTCTGGAACTTTTATTGAAAAGGGCTAGGGAGGAGGCTCAGCGGGGAGCCTATGCCTGGTCCTTGGGAGGGTCCTGGGGAGGGTCCTGGGGCGAGCCCTGGGGCGAGCCCTGGGGCGAGTCCTGGGGCTGGGGAGCCATTACGGCTTCCGAACGCCTCTTCCTGCCGCCTTTCTTGTCGCAAGACCCTGGCAGCCACTTCACCACCATTTCTTAAGCTGCCGATTCTTCAATTTTTAGCTTCGCACTGATGGCATCTACAAAAAGATCCAAAGGTGAAGATCAACGCTTTCAAACCCACATTGGTCGTAGTAAAGCACACTCCCAAGCAGCGCGTTGTGAATGGGCCAAGGCTCTACATTAGTTCAGTTGTTTCTGTACCATCGCGATGTTCTGAAGAGCTTGGCTCACAATCGACTAAAAGTTCTTCCGCAACCTCAACCAAGTCGTCGTGAAGTCAAGGATGACTGGCCACCATTAGCTCTTTCTGAACTATGTAACTGAATCTATCACGCACAAGCAAATGAACAGACGCGATCAAGCCACGAAAGGCAGTGCTGGCTCACTTGCTCTAGCAGAAGCCTAGACGAGGCATCCCTCCGCTGACAAATGCTTGCTGAAATGAATCGCTCTCGAACTAGCACCTGGCACCCATGCGAATTATTCGTTAACCCTGAATGGGTATCGTCTGGAAGGTTGGATATCTCAAACTCATTTAAAACGTCTCGAACTGAATTAACCTATTTAATACATGAAGGAAACGTGTTAAGAAAAAGTACTCGCATATGAGTTTGTAAACAGACAGCAAAACAGACACAAAATATTCTGTTCAAATCCCCTAGAAGTTTATTACACACAGCATGTTCCGTAGAGAAGTACAAACGTGCAAGCGATCTGCGAAATGTAGAGGTACTGCTAAGCTTTTATACAGCTGAAAATATTGCGAAGCAAACAGAACCGGGGTAATTCTAGGCCATATTGTCTGTTCTCCCGGCAGCTGGAAAAATATTTTCCCCAAAATTCTCCGGACAGACGCCTATCATTGGCGGTGGCATCAGTTCATCGAATGACGTTTCATTGACAGATCGTTTTATTGACACGCTGTTTCATCAGCAGATTGTTTTACAAAATATTATGATTAGCTTTTTTTTCTTCTGGTAAACCCCAAATTGTCGCCGCAAATGGCATGTAGGGTGGGACACGTGGGTTAACATTCTTTTCATGAACCGTCGCAGAACGTCGCCGCGAAGCTGCGTGGACGGGTCTGCCGGCCGGTGACACACCCGCGAAAAAAGGAAGTGGATATTCTGCCGCCGGCACAATAGCCCGGGGGAAAAAATGCCGGCAGTTGCCCCCTATTGGGTCTCATATAAAACGAATTGTTATAACAACTATTTGAGGCTGTAGGGTAACTCCCTGGTAAGGTGTCCGCCTCTTATGCGGCGGGACCCTAGTGGGCTAGTTCAAACTCCCGCGGTCCCGAGGGCTCCCGCGTACTCTGTCTTGCGAGACAGAGACCTTGCCGTGCGCGGCAGGGCTTGGCGCCGAGGCGCTATCGTTGGCGTTGGGGTGCCGCGAGCGGCATCAGCGGCGTGACGAATCTTGTTTGTGTGTTGTAAAAAGTTGTGCATAATCTGTAAATATATACATATTTACTCAAGCAACGAGTCTGAGAGTTCCTGAGGTCACCGACTGAAGCCACCCTCCAGCCATCGCAGCACTCCACGATCGACAAGAAACATTACTGGCGCAGTCGACAGGATCGACAAGAAAACATTACTGGCGCAGTCGACAGGATCGTGGACGTCGTCGGCCACTTCGACAACGTCGTGTGCCAGCGAGACGACGAGGCCAGTGCGGGCGCGGAGTGCGGCGGTGTCCATCGGCAGGAGTTCAGGACCAGTCGAGACGAGGAGCAACTGTTCACAAGCAGCCTGACACAGCGAGGCACGGCTACGAGTACGCCTGTGGCCGACAGCGGCGAAAGCCAAGGAGCGGACGTCGCGTGGGGCGATCGGCGCCGGTGACCTGCGGGTTCGGCGTCATCAACAACTGCCGTGGGCCTGGGGCCTTCGACGGTGCCGAGGAGTTCAAGCAAGCGAACGACGCCGGCTGCAATCGACGCCAGTGACCTGCGGGTTTGGCGACACCCGACGCCTGCAGCGGCGACAACTGGGTCTCACGGAACGGACTCTGTTTGCGGTCATCGACGCCGGGGACTCGCGAGTTCGGCGGCGTCAACGACTTTCGTGGGCTCTACAGCACCTCCAGGTACGTGGTCGCTTTCCCTTTCGTCGCCGGCTGACACCCACGCGCTTAGCTGCATGGCGAAGTGTAACGTGCGCGGGAGGGGAGCCCTAGTGGCGGAGGCGACGTGGGGTCGGATCGGAAGGTGGTTCCGATGAGCGTTCGGATAGCCCTTGCGAGGGAAAAAACGAAGGAGTTTGAGCTAGCCCGTGCGCGGAGCGAGTTGCTTTCTCCCGCGGTCCCGAGGGCTCCCGCGTACTCTGCCTTGCGAGACAGAGACCTTGCCGTGCGCGGCAAGGGACTTGGCGCCGAGGCGCTATTGTTGGCGCTGGGTTGCCGCGAGCGGCATCAGCGGCGTGACGAATCTTGTTTGTGTTTTGTAAAAAGTTGTTCGTCTTTTGTGAATATATATTTATTTACTTAACCAACGAGTCTGAGAGTTCCTGAGGTCACCGACTGAAGCCACCCTCCAGCCATCGCGGCATTCCACGATCAACAAGAAACATTACTGGCGCAGTCGACAGGATCGACAAGAAAACATTACTGGCGCAGTCGACAGGATCGTGGACGTCGTCGGCCACTTCGACAACGTCGTGTGCCAGCGAGACGACGAGGCCAGTGCGGGCGCGGAGTGCGGCGGTGTCCATCGGCAGGAGTTGATGACGCCGAACCCGCAGGTCACCGGCGCCGATCGCCCCACGCGACGTCCGCTCCTTGGCTTTCGCCGCTGTCGGCCACAGGCGTACTCGTAGCCGTGCCTCGCTGTGTCAGGCTGCTTGTGAACAGTTGCTCCTCGTCTCGACTGGTCCTGAACTCCTGCCGATGGACACCGCCGCACTCCGCGCCCGCACTGGCCTCGTCGTCTCGCTGGCACACGACGTTGTTGAAGTGGCCGACGACGTCCACGATCCTGTCGACTGCGCCAGTAAGGTTTCTTTGTCGATCGTGGAGTGGCGCGATGGCTGGAGGGTGGCTTCAGTCGGTGACCTCAGGAACTCTCAGACTCGTTGGTTAAGTAAATAAATATATATATTTATTTACTGATTCACCGAGTCGTGAGCGTCACTGAAGCCACCGGAAAGAAGCCACCTTCCAGCCAGCGCAGCATTCCACGATCAACAAGAAACATTACTGGGACCCTAGTTTAATCGTCACTGTGGGATTACCTTTCTTTCTTCTGGGCATTTGGCGATACCTACGGCATTTCGTTTTTACGATTAACACTGTAAAAAAAATAATGTTGTCAACGAAACTTCGCTTAGTTAAATGGTATGAGACTTCCTTTCGGGCGGTGAATGGAGGACAGTGAAGCTTGGCCGCCGGCGGGCCGCTGGGAAGTGGCGTGTACAGGTGGGGCAATTGGGTTAATATTTTTCTAATGAGCAGCCGCAGACTGTGATACACGCGTTGTTCGAGTGATACACGCGCCGTCCGAAACTGGCGAATTTGTTTTCCCCGGGTTATGTCCTCTGTTCAACCCCCGGGAAGGGCGCTGTCCCATACCATTTAATTCAGCGACGTTTGTGCACAACATTCGTTTTTTCAGTTTTAATCATAAAAGAAAAATGTTTTAAATATCGTCAAATGCTAAAAAATGTTAGGGGAAAAAATAAGCCCACACAGGTGTATTGAATCAGGGTCCCGCTATGTATGAGGCCGACGCCTTACCAGTGAGCTACTCTATAGCTTAAATAGCCGTTTTCCCAATTCGTTTTATACGAGTCCCAAAAGGGGACGACACAACTGCTGGCATTCTTTTCCCGGGCTGCCGGCAGAATATCCACTTCCGCGAAAAAACTTCCCCGCGGCGTGCGATTCGCGTAGCGAGTGTCGGGGATATGTTAGTGTCGACGAAGCGTGTCCATGAAACGTGTGTTCATGAAAAGTTGTCTATGAAACGTGTTTCCACGAACAGCCGGGAGAACAAGAAAGTCAGTATTCTACCGGGAGTTGCATAATTTAAGGCAGCTAATGGGAGGCGACACTCCGTAGAATTTCGGAAAAATTATTGTCCCGGCTGCCTGGAGAATAGACACTGCCTAATTCTATAGATGACCTGGAAGAGTACCCGTAGAACACCGGTCACTCGTTGCCAACAAAGAGGTTGCCGTGCACTTACCGAAAAATTGGCGGACTTGAAGGATGTATTCCAAGATATTTGTTGATATGGGCACTGGAGAACAACCACGTACACACACAAACGAGATGGTAGGGTTCGGTGAAGATTCAACACGATGCGGTACAATCTGTCATTTGCCGAACTAAACCACATCACGAGAATTTTTGTGACTTCTTCGAAGAAATCACTTGTTGCCGATATACGCGTATTATACCCCT